>JAYESA010000002.1:121584781-121642281 GCA_036927795.1 Iris macrosiphon
TAGTTAGAATTGATAGCTAGATAGATGGATTAAATGGATAGATAGACAGATAGATGCCTAGATAGATAGATAAATATATAGGTAGATAAATAGTTGGATAGTTAGATAGGTTGATAGATAACTATTAAATAGGTAGATAGATAGATTTATAGATCTATATATAGATAGATTGATATATAGATTGATAGATAGATAATTTAATAGATAGTTAGATAGATTAATAGATAGTTAGATATATAATAGATAGGTAAATTGATAGATAGACATATAGATAGATAGATAATAGATAGATAGATAGATAGATAGATATATAGTTATATCTATCTATATATATATATATATGTATATATATATATATATATATATATATATATATATATATATATATATATGTATAGGTAAGGTAAGGTATATGGGTATATGTATATGTGTGTGGATATCTATATATATATGCATAGGTACGTAGATATGTATAGATATGATAGATATCTATATTTTAGCCTAGATTATAGCTAGATATATATATATATGTTTATGCATTGTTAGTTTGCTGGAGGGGTAGTCGGGTTGAGTTTAGAGCGGTATCTCAATACCTTGAGATATCCAAGGTATTGAGTTTCGAGCGGAGTTTTTGAGCAATATCCTAGAAATAGTATTGGAGTGATTTTTATATGCTTATGTGTATATATTTACGCGTGCTAGCATAGGTTTTAGTGGGTTTAGGCGGGGTGCGTGGCCTAGGGCGAGGTATCGGATACCGAGGGTATCTCGGTATCTCGAGGAGGCGAGTTTGTGAGTTTTATAGCTTAATGACCTCGGTTTGACCTAAAATTTCATGAGCACCCTAATTTGACCTAGACTTGACCGTAGTTAACTTGGTTGACCGCCAAAGTCAACTTTTGACCTATTTTTGACCCAGGGTTGACTTTTTGGACCCAGAGTTGACTTTTTGATCCAGATTTCACCGGTTTGACCCGTTTGACCTAGAACGACCCTAGAAGCCTATTTTTAGTTATTTTATATTTGTTTAACTCATTAAGACCCTGTTTAACCTTGCTTTTTGCAATAGGTCCTTGCGACACCAGTTCGGATCGGTAGTTGCTCAGGACGTCAGGCGAGTGCATTCTTTGATAGTTTTCATTATCTGATGATTATTATGATCCAGCTTCTAGTATAGTATCATCTGATTATTCTGGCATAACACGAGACACTGACTGGTATTTCTGGATTCATTTACTTGTGACACGTACATTTTATGTTTCTGGCCTCTATTCTAGAATCACTACTGGCATCAACTACAGGCATCACTACAGGCATCACTTATGTTTCAGGCTGGACTCATACTTGATTTACGTGTCGGGTCTTGGATTCACTTGTATTAGTCGGGGCGAGAAAATACTCGAGTAGACATGTAAACATTCCCATCTGGAATCATCAGGAATCAATCCCTCTGGTCTAATCTGGAATGATAGCAGCCGCGTACCCAGTGCGCGGTGAGCCGTACTTACCCCTAGCCGTTTACATGTCGAAACAAGTATTTCAAAGACACCGAGTTCATTCTTTATAGTCTGGACTCACTTGCATTCTTGTTGGTCTCACTTACATGTTTCTGGACTTGACTCACTACATGTATTTCATGCTGGACTCACTACACGTTATTGTGCACGGACTTGATCTTAGCTTAGATTTTTTGTATCTTGCAGTTATTACTATCTTGTTTCTGATATTCCTGTATCTTTACCTTTATGCACCAGTGATTTATATATTTCTTGTATCATACTTGCTTCATTCTTCTTACTACTTGCTATAACTGTTTTATAGTTTTTATCATTTAAATGGAACTACTGTTAGAGATGTACTTGCTCCAGTCCTGACTGGACATATTTTTCAGAGTATCCGGAGGATTGGTGTCCGAAGTTTTATGGACCTGAGCCTGTCGATGGTATAGACTGGGACCCTCTAGTTTAGGGTTGATTTCCGGGTTGGTAGCCGGGATCACTAGGACCTTGTTATTATTTTTATTAGCTTTTAGCACCGAATTTGTCTCCGGTTTTGGATTAAGACCTTGTATTGTATATTATTTGGATGATGTATTATCATTATTGATGTTGTGGTTGTTGTAGTAGTTGTTGTTGGTTAGACTTTATAGTTGTTAGTCTTCTTTGTCATCTTATCGTGCTTAGATTCGTGATTGAGTACATTGTGATTATCATTATGATATTGCTCCTCCGTTTGGAGTTGAGATCTTGACAGGTTTACATATTGATTGCGTGAGATTGTTATCTAGATAGTTGACCTAGACAGCGTTCTACCGCCGATGCTGCGGCATAGGCTGGACGTACCCACGACTCATGCCCGATTTTTCGGGTGCGGGTCGTAACAATTATGAGTGACACAAAGGTCATGAAAGGTGTAGGTTTGGTGTCAGTCTTGGACCCTTTAATTGGTCCGGCTAAATGGGTTGAGCTGGTGTCTCAAAATTGATGGCAACGACACAGGTGCGCGACACAAGATTAATAATAGATTTCGGATACGGAAAATTGTGCAATTAAATTAGAGCACCCAGGATTATGATTTTGAGTGACGGAAAAGTCCAGCGCCTAAGTTGGCGTGTCAAGTCTAGAATGCAACAACTTGTTGGAAATTATGGGCTAAGGCCGGGCTCCGAATACTGCAGCAACGGTGGGGTGTAACAATCACGGTAATAAATTACAACTCCAAATAATTAAATCATGAATAATACAAATTAAATTTGTAACCCTATCATTCGGTCATGTGTTCATCTAGTGGCCTTCTAGGTCAAGTCTAATAGCTCAACATTAAGAACACTGTATAATATAATATATATATAAATACACCTCTCATGCAATTATTTAAATTAAATACACACAATACTATTAATATATAAAAAGTCAAAAATACCCCTATTTTTGGAACGTGGTAGTGACAAGTCTACCCTCCTTAAAAGAATTTCGTCCTCGAAATTTAAAATTCTCAATAGTAGTATTTACTCGTTATATTATTTTTCATCAAAATTTAAAATCATCAACCCACATAATCATGAAATAATCCACATTGTAATTTCATAATTTTTTTTTCAAAATTCTGCAATTATTGTATTCCTGAAAATCCTCGAAATAAAAATCAAATTCTATTTTTTATCACAATTTCCTTCGAATTTTTTTTAAGTTAATAGTTAAATACTCAAAATTTAACATCCAATCCTCTAATTTAAATTCAATCAATGCACATTTTTATAAATTAAGAAATCCCATCTAAAAACACTAATTCATAAATCCAATCATTGTATATTTATAAAATCTAGATCCTCATCCCGGAAATTAAATTCAAACCCTAACCCATTAATGATTTTATTCCTTGATTTTTTTTTTCACAAAATACTCAACAATGCGATACTTATGGAATTTTTCAAATGCAACATTCATAATATAAATTTTTAAATTCATATTTTTCAATCAAATAAATATAATGATAATCTCCTTAATTTTCTAAAATTTTAATAATAAATTCAATCATATCATAATCTTCCTAAAATCAACAATCATCAATTCTGCCATATTAAATTCTTAACTCTTCTTTTAAATTAATGTTTATCCTCGAATTTTTAAGCATCTTGTCTCTCTTGTCAAGTCATAACCTTTTCATTAACTCTACTACGGTCAAACCCCCAATAATCACAGTCTAAGAAAATTCTACCTACAGTCATTCAATATGCAATATAAGGAAAACATGTATGGTTATGGTGTCTTTTGTCATGGTATTGCAGTCTCTGTCAGGGTGTGCTACTAACTACATTCTAACAAGAAAAACATGAATACAAGCTACGGTACTAAGGAATCAGTCAATCAATCAAACAAAAAAGGACAGAAGGAAAGAAAAGAACAAAACCTGCTAACACATCACCTGCAGTATCTTCTATTTCTAACATACACTTAACTCTGGCACATTCACTAACAAATTCCTATTCTTGTACACTGATACCCATATCAACTAATCATTTATCCACAAGACATCCATGAATACATCCTCATTGCATACACCTGTCTATTGATACCTAAATCTGATACTAAGAATCTCTAATATAACCATGGTTTAATAATGCATCCAAAGTTTGATACCTCTATCCCTTAGGTACCACAGTTTCTACTACAAGCATACTCACTGCTAGCTTTCTTACATACTGCAATTGTTTATACTGGTTATTCTTATCACTCAAGTGCACACCAAGTACAACACACCATACTTAAGTACTGCTCACTCTCATACAACTTTAGGTGGACACCCAAGTCAGTTTTCAGTGCCATCTCTAGCATTCTCAAGTCAATAGATCCTTACACATGCACATCAATCACTCATTTACTAATATATATCTTACTTACCATAAAAATTAATCCTCAAAATAAGATCATCAAAGTTTAACTTCTAGAATAATTTAAAATAAAATGCATATACTTTCCTCAAAAGTCAAATATTTACATATCGAAATAGAATTTTTATCACTTCCTAAATTTTTTTATAGCTTTGACTATGTTTATTGAATTAAATTTGAATCCTCAAAAATTTAATAACATAGAATCTCAACTTCTCAAAATTCTTAAAAATTGAATTTCATTTCCACTCTTCAATTTTAAATCCACAAGTATACATATAAATACTCACAGTCTCTAATATCTCAACTGTGTACTGGAATTTGTACTGCCCGAATTACTTGCACTATTACTTCCAAATGATCAAAGTTATCATCACACATATTTTCTCCAATGAGTTTCTGCCTATATTAATTGATACAACAATCTAATTATCATCATACGAAGTACTTAATGTTATTAGCACCATTCTCAATAAATCCTTGATATATAATCACTAGCACTATTGGTATGGTAACACTAGTTCCATCATTAGATTATCCCATCAAACTTATTAGAACTCACGATTATTCGTACTAGTTATAACACCCATGTTTTACTATACTCTCATGGGCGGCATATGGTTCCATATCTCGATTGATGTATAAGCATATCTCTTAAACCTTTACAGCCTGTTAAACTAATCTGTGATACACTTCACAACTTCCATTACCAATCTTGATATTTCTCTACTTATGATATCTCATTAAAACCCTTTATGCATATACATTTCTTTACTCTTAACATACCCGATATCAATCATCAAATTGAACATCATGCTCCATTAATCTTTAACACAATTTCTTGATACTTAATTATTTACATAGATCATCCAATTATGCTAGCTCTGATACTAACTCTTGGAAATATCACTGATACTCTTTACTCCTTCTACCTATAATACCAATACTAATAATAATGACACATTATCATAGAACCATTGCTATAAGGCACTACACTATGGGTTAACTCTAGATTAATGCCTACTGCTCACATGTCCAACTAAGAAACATTTACAACTAACAAGTCATACTCAGTCAACACTAATACAAGACACAGACATAATTACAAGTCACTAATTATCATCCTTAACAAGGAATTCTCAAAGAATAGAAGCTCAAAAAGGAACTGGATTGAGGACTGAAGGTATTTCTACTGCTAGTAAAGGAAAGAAGCGATGGAACAAGGTCCTATAATAACGAAATAGATAAGTATTGAGATAATACTTTAAGAACCAATTTAAGATACAACCTGATAATCATACACGCCTGTTAGAAATCATGACACTCAGAATCCTCGCCACCCCAGTAAGTGTAGATGCGATAAACGACAGGTTCCGTAACTAAGGTATGCAACTCTATAATCATGTCATCTTTAATCTTTGCCACGCCAACTGGTATGGCTACGAGAGACTTTAAGTTTCATAACTACAGTGTGTACATCCAAATCATGTTCCTACATTCTCGTCACGACAGCTAATTTGGCTGCGATAAACTCTAGGTTCCATAACCAAAGTAGACGTTTTACCTTTCTCACTATCCTCATCCATATATATGTCATCAGATGATACCGTAAATTTTAGCCCATAAAATTCATCTCGATAAAAATCAAACTCAATAACGACACCAAGAGTTAAATTTAACAACTGGTCAACAAGAATCAAACTCAACAATGATACCAAGATTTTAGTTTAATAACTGATCAACAAGAATCAAGTTTAGTAACAACAAGCAAGAGTGGACGAAAACAAGGAAACAGATTTAAATTAGGAATTATAATAATATTCTCAAGGGGTCATCCCAGGAATCTCTCAAAAAATTTTGTGATTGAGTATCATTTCTCATCCTAGTATCCTATGTCCTATATTCTATAGCAAGCACGCATAGTACAAATAAGTTATCGCACTACCACGCCATCGCACAACTTGCGAAGTCTGACCTGCATGGGCCACCACTAAAAACGTGTCACGACCCACACCCGGTATATGGGCATGAGACCGTGGGTACGTCCAACCTACGCCGCAGCATCGGCGGTAGAACGCTGTCTAGGTTATGTAACTATCTAGTCAATCTCACATGAATATCCAACTCCATAAGGAGACATAGATATCACAAAATAATATGGAATACACTCAATCACATAAGCTAAAGCACGATGAGATATCGAAGCAAGCAATGAGATACAAGACAAGTCTAAACAACAATAAATAGTCTAACCTGCAATCCAAAACATCCGGTCTCCAAGTATGTCGAAAACAAGTCCTCTATGGCATAGTCTGGAAACATATTTCCAGTCAGGAAGGAGCAAAGTACATCTCAAATAACAGTTTCATTTAATTGATAAGGACTATAAACAATAAACAGATGACGCTATATACTGAGAGAAGGCAATAAATAAATACAATGACAATATAAAGAGACATGCAATATAAGCACTATGGTACAGTCGGTGCATATATGAAATGAAGAGAAAGAGCTACAATATCATATATATAGGTGATGTAGTATATAAAAATGAAATGAAGAACTGTAACTATTCTAAGTGTTTGAAATATGAGTCTATCATGTGATCGGCTTGGGACAAGATCAGGCTTGTTACATATGATTAGATATGATTCATGTAAGGTCAGGCTAACCATCTGGTTAGCTATGATGCAAGTAATGGTCATGCTAATCATATATAATAGGCTATGAGGCATGTAATGGTCAGGCTGCACCCGACGTGAGGTGTGGGGTGAGCTATGATGCATGTAGAGTTGGGTATGATTACATAATCTACTAATATTTTCCCTGCCCCCAACTACTACAGTGGATCCAACCATGACACGTTACGATACACGATCAATGTCCAATATATCATGTATGATATCTAATATCAATGTCGTGTACAATGTCAATACGATAGTCAATTTAACATCTCACGATTGCAGATCCAATCTATATACTAGTCCATGTAGCATAGTGTCAAGAATCATATGTAATATTTTTAGATACTGGAATTATAGAAATTATCAGAGAATGTACTCGCCTTGGGTCCTTAGCTGGTAATACCAATGTCCTATTCCAGAGTATCGTTTGGATGATCCAACAGTCCTATAGACATATCATAAAATATAATATTGCATTAGACATTACACAAATCACACAATCATAATTACTCTGAACTCGGGGCCACGCTAGGTATGACTCTGGTCAACTAAGGTCAAGTATGCGTCAAATTGCACGGGTGTCATATCTGCAATTGATGTGCAAGGCAGACAGTCAATGATATTGGTCTCGCCAATACGTTAGTGTACATGGCAGTCTGTTAACATGCTACGTGGTCACAGGTCAAGATAGCTACGGGTATCCGTAATTTTATTAGGGTCACCTAGTACACAGGCATATAATGCCTATTATTAATTATTATAAACATTAATTCTAACTAATTACAATTATAATAGATACATTTATATATACTTTAAATAGAATTAATACTACATACGTATATATATTAAACATGTACTAGGGATACCTGCACCATACATATACGTATGTATATATATATACCATTATTAATATTAACATGTACTAATACTAATACCCTAATTGAATTTATACTATACATATATATATATATATATATATATATATATAGATATATATATATATATATATGTATACATATACATACCAATTATATACATTTAAGCATATACTAAATACATATACAAATATATATATATATACATATACCGATGAATAAAATAGATACATACTAAATATATACACATACTATGCCAATTGAATAACACCCATATACAAATTATATACATACATATATACTAATTATATATTAAATATATACTAAATACATACATGAAATCACGAAGGAGGGCAGGAACGAACCTGCGTACGGGCACGACGATGATGACGGCGATGTGGAATGGTGATGATCACGACGATGGTGGTGAAGGTGATCGTGATGATCAAGGTGGAGATGATGATGAAGATGATGGCGTTGGTAATGGTGACGACGAGGACGGGGAGAAGATGACGATGAAGATGATGGTGAAGGTGCTGGTGGTGCGTGGTGGTTCAGGGATGGCCGGAGGGGATGGAGGAGACGGTGGGGTGCACAGCGGTTCAGGCATAGGAGAAGGCCAGAGATCCGGCGGGTTGGCAGTGAGTTGTTGTGGGTCTGGACTGGCGAGATGCAGACGAGGAGGAGTGTAGCATTCCGGCGGGTTCGTTGATGGCTCCGGGTGCAGCAGCTTCTCTAGTCGAGGGAAGATCGAGGAGATCAGGGAAGGATCCGGTGAGTCTGGAGGAAAGGGGTGGCGGACTCGGTTTACTCCGGCGTCGGGTACAACGGGTCGACAGGGAGATGAAGGCGGTGAGTAGGCTGACGGTTCAGGTGTCGGCCACAGGATAGAGAGGCTGAGGGAGGTCGAGTGGGTGTCGGCTCCGACAATCGGGTCTAGGGGACTCGACGGTGAGCAGCGGGTTGAGCCCGGCGGCTCGTCGAGTGGGGACCGATGGGACTATTCAAGTGAGTCTCGTGGGGAGGACGACAGGCGGTTCAGAAGAGCTGCTCCGGCTAGGGGATGAACTCCGTTCGATTTGGCAGTGAAGGAGGAAGGTGAACAGGAAGGGGGAGGAGAGATGTCGGCTAGGCTATAGGTTTGGCTTGGGAATAGAAAATAAAAGGAAAAAATAGAAAAAGAAAAGTAAAGAAAAGGAAGAGATTATTTACACAAGTAGGGGGCTGCTTGCCCTAGAAAAGTTTGACTGGTCAACCCCTCTTGGGGTTGGGCCTCTCATGTAGGATTTCAATGGCCAGGATTTGTTTTGATTCAAAATGAATGGCTCGGATTACATCGGTTCAAGTTTTGGAGGGCCAGGGTCTTAAGGAGCTTGGTGTTGAATTACCCACTCCTAAAAATAATAGAAAAATACCAATGAAGAGGAAATAGGTTTATTCACGTTTTGTGCTCAATGGGGTGGACACCTTAATGCACTTTTGCACAAAAGTGCCCAACAATTAGAAAATTGCACAAAGCTGAATTTATGGTTCAATTAAATTAAATAAATATAACTGGTGTTCTAAAATTAATTAAAAGTACAAGGGGCTGAAATTAAGTGGGACACAAGTGTCACAAATGAAATAGACTCAGAATAGAATATTACCCTAATTTGGGTTGCACGAAATGGGTCAAGATTGTGTCTCCAATTTTGATTGGAACGCACAAGGATACAAAGTTGAATTTTATTTAGAAATTAAATAAATGTTCGCGACAAATATTGTGCGGCTAAAATGAAGCACAAGAGAGCATAATTATGAGTGACACAAAGGTCATGAAAGGTGTAGGCTTGGTGTCAGTCTTGGACCCTTTAATTGGTCCGGCTAAACGGGTTGAGCTGGTGTCTCAAAATTGATGGCAATGACACAGGTGCGCGACAAAAGATTAATAATAGATTTCGGATACGGGAAATTGTGCAATTAAATTAGAGCACCCAGGATTATGATTTTTAGTGACGGAAAAGTCCAGCGCCTAAGTTGGCGTGTCAAGTCTAGAATGCAACAACTTGTTGGAAATTATGGGCTAAGGCTGGGCTCCGAATACAACAGCAACGATGGGGTGTAACAATCACGATAATAAATTACAACTCCAAATAATTAAATCATGAATAATACAAATTAAATTTGTAACCCTATCATTCGGTCATGTGTTCATCTAGTGGGCTTCTAGGTCAAGTCTAATAGCTCAACATTAAGAACACTGCATAATATAATATATATGTAAATACACCTCTCATGCAATTATTTAAATTAAATACACACAATACTATTAATATATAAAAAGTCAAAAATACCCCTATTTTTGGAACGTGGTAGTGATATCTAACCCATTTAACACTTGTTTAAACTCTCCAATAACACTTGGTTATTTAGATTCCACAATATAATATCTAGATTAAAGTGTTATTTAGAGTTATATATGCATGCTTGAGTCTTGGTTATTGTCTACTAGTAGTTGTGTTCAATATCTAGGTTTTTATTCAATTTGAGATAATATATATAATAGTGTCATCTAGATAAAATTTTTATACCATACTAGGGTGAAATACTTGCTTGGAAATATATTATGCACATGTGTAGGGCAAGAATTACAAGTTTAGTCATAATAGTACGCCATGCTAGAACAAATTCAGATTTGAGTATTGCTTATGTGCACTTATTGTTGGTAGTCCAAGTGCATGTTTGTTAGAGTTTTAGTGATGTTATACTAGAGGGTTTGTGGTGGTATTTTTATGTAAAAAGGAAACCCTAACCTATTAATGAATGCACATGTTTAAGGTTACATGAGTAATATAGGATGTAGATAATTACTAGTGTGTAGTTAAGCTATTTGACACTATCTTTGTACAAATATTTGAGGACAATAATGTTAAATTTGTGTATGGAAAAAAGTGTAAAATACTTAGTATCTATATATTGAGGAGAAACTTAGCACCTACATAAACCCTAGTTATGACCATGATTATGTTATATGAGAAATTTCACATTTAGAAGACTTGGAGAGGTTATGTGACTAGTCGACTTGGTGATTTCATACCTACTTGACACTTGTTTAAGTCAATCATAGACGACCTACCTAATTAGAACCCTTGATTATTTTAGACCACAAATGACTAGTGAGTTGTGTAAGTTGTTCTCTTGTGCATGCTTAGCATAGCATAATTTAGTGATTGATATATTGTTATTATATTCATAGGCACCCAAGACAGTTCTACCTTGATTGCGGGTTCTGGATCTTTACTTGCTCACATTGAAGTTTCTGGCAAGTATACCTTACCTTGTTGTACTGTTTAAATTTAGTTATTATAATTTGTATTTTTATTGCTTTAAAAATTATATAACTGTGCGCGTTTGAGAATAACTCGGGTGCAGTCGACGAAGGCATTGACGTTAGGACTTTTGTTTGACCCAGTATCTAGTAGACGCACCTAATGTTGTAGAGTTATCGTTATGACTTCTGAGGCCTTTTCACGTATCACTTTACATCACATAGTGAGTTCATGTTAGGACACGATCTTACGCACTTGACTGGCCATCGGTGCGAGTAGCACGTGTGACGGTATTTAGCATAGTTTTATAGTTCTTTAGTTACTTGCATTATAGTAAGAGATGTCCACGTCGTATTCTTGATTTGTACATTGGCATTGGCAGGGAAGACAATTAGTAGGCGTATGGGATAAACATTTGGCTACCGTATTTTCAGAGTAAGCTACGGGGTCGTTAGTCTCAGTTTTACCCGATTATGGGCTATGTGTTACCCGATTATGGGCTATGTGTTACCAGGTTATGGGCGTATATGCTTGTCTATACATCCTGCAGAGATTACTAGCTACGCACTATCATGATCAGTGATGTAGTCAGCATATACTTATGGCATTAAGTTTACAGCTAATGACATATATTTAGCCTCTGGCTTGACACTACGCTTTATCCCTTTTTACCTACCCATACGTAACAAGGTTGTCTTCAAGTATATTTCCCTTAGCTGGATAGTTCACCCTTATGTTTTCATAGTATTTACATTATGACATGTACTTATTTATCTTGTTACGTCCATCTGAGGACCTGGTTACTTATCAGATTCGGACGAGCACTTGTACCCAACCATATACGGAGCAGAATTGGAGATCGAATTCGTGGCTGAGGACTTTGAGGCATTTCCAGAGGAGTTCCCTTGACCTGGGGTACACTGCTGCTTTGTCCTTGAGTATCTTTATCTAGCTAGTTGATGCTCTAGTCTAGTTATCTTACTGCTTTCTGTACTTTTATTCCATCATTGTATTTTAGTCGGTTTGTCCCCATTATACTACCTCAATTTTATTATGGATGTTTAGACACTTTGTATTTCGTTTACCAGCATTTCAGTCTTTATTACATTTGTTTCTGTGGATGAGATTAGTTGTTTACCTGTTGCTTGTTAGCGTAGCATAATAGACTTGATAGTAATTTAGGATAACGTAGTACGCTTTGATGGGTCCATTAAATTAGAAAATCCTTCAGAATCCTATTAGCTGGCCATAGCCACGTGGCTCGGTCCCATGTATTTTGGGATTAGGGCTTGACAAATAGTATCCAATTGTTAGTTCCAACTCAGTTGGCATTATAGAATATTCTAAAGATTCTAACTAATTTCTTAATTTATAACTGACTAATCATATTTTCACAATTTCTTGATTCCTAATTATTAATAATTTTTTTAATAATTCTAGATTTAACTAACTTCTTTAATCAATAATCTGCTACTAATATTAGCTAACCTAATTTGATGATGTTATTGGGCTCTGAACCATATGAATACACTTGGAATTATTCTGCTATTAAACAGTTGTCACGCCCCAGTTCCAAAATACCGAGGGACTAGACACGTGGCAATGGCCAGCAGCACACACTGATGGACAAACCCAATTTAATGGATCCATCAGAGCATACTTAAGCTGTAAAATAAAGTCTACGACAACATGGCATAACTAATCTCATCCACACAAGATAAAATATGATCCACAGATATAAGAAATGTAAATCATCAACCAGTCTCAACAAGTGCTTTGGGGAACAACCCGATAAAAATCTGATACAATGGTTCAACAGACCAAAATATAAATGAATGAATAAAGTAAATACTGAGCATGAAACATAGATGCTCAGAAAAAGTCTTCAGCTAACACCTCATCCTCGGGTGTCGGTACAGATCATGTATCTGCTCCTGCTGCTGTCCCGTATACCTCGGGATAGATCTCGTCTGCAAATCCTGGAGACATAATCCGGATCCAGGTCCTCAGGGGACATAGCAAGGTACAAGATAATATAAGCCAAAATAAATGTAGTGCAGCAAATAATGAAATAAATAGGGTAAGTATGTAACCATCTATGTGAAATGCAAGTGAGAGCATCACTAGTACTCAGGCTGAGCCACTACAAGCTCTGTGTCGGGGAGCCGGTAGCAGTAATAACGAGTAATGTGCCTAGCTCTGCTGGAGAGTCTACGGCCTCACAATAGTAGTAGATATATATAAAATAGCCTGTAGCCTGTGTGTCTCTCCCCACCCAATATAACTACACGTCTTATGTCCATAACGTCTCATGTCCTTGTCACGCGAGATCATAGCTAATGCAGCAGTCATATAAAATCTATGAATATAATGTCTATGTTATAAACCTATATCCTATACAGAATCACCATGAATATCTCAGGAAGATTCTGTCTCATGAATAGTGTCAAGTATCCTGGGTTAAAATGTACTTGATAAGACAAGTACGAGAATGTAAAGGGTCACGAATGTCCATCTCTAGGTGACGTTACACAACTCTGCGTACAGTGTTGGCACCCAACTGATAATCGGACGCTAAGTAAGTCATACGGTCCTAGGTTTAGCATGCACAACAATATAGATGAATCAAGGAAAATATGTAACAAGACTGCAAAGTTGGCAAGGTACACTTGCCTGGGGTTTGAATACCAACAGTTGTCCCTGTATCAGTGGATCATGTAGGTACTCCTCCAAAAGCTGTAATAAATATCACCAACAGTCTCAGAAAATATTAAATAGCTAGAAACGCATGTCCTTAAGTCCAATTTGGACATAGGGGCAAAAATGACAGTTCTGGGTTAAAGCGGGATCCACATGTGGGCTGCTTTGCACCAAAAAATATGTCAGGGTCTACAAATTCGTCAAACTTGGTGTCAACAAGTCAGGAACGATGATACGAACCCAACGGAACTTCCAGAATTGGATTCCGATGAGCCGATCACAAAATCACCCGTCAAATGGAGCCTATGGGGCCCACGATACGCAATTTTGTCAACGTTCTCAGAATCAAACCAAACTTGGGTCGCAGGACCAGTGTATTGCTACGAGTCCGATGGCATAAGTTTTGTTTCGATCCGACGTGTGTACACAAAGTTACAACGTGTTCCAGAATAGGCGAATACGGGACGTTGTCGGCGGATACGCGTTGATTCCGGTGTGCACGCACATCCAAATAAACTTCTGCGAAATCTCGTACGTCCGTATCGACGGCGTGCACGTTTTGGTGAAGACAGCGTGCGACCAAGTCGTCCCGTTTGGGGGGGCGCACTCAGTTCCGGGGTGAAACAGGGCATTGGTTTTCCTGTTTTTGGATCGCGGTTTGCGATCACCACAGGATGCGACGCACCGAGCGGGTTGTACGGACATCGAGGGGGTTACACTGTCTACGCGTCATAACTGACGGAACAGAAAATGGGACAGCGAGGAGAGAGAACGGATTACCTGAATAGGGCTTCGCGAAACAGGGTTGCACATGTCCGTGTGTCGACTCTACACAGGATCGGTGTCCGAGCTAGGGTCTGTGTCCGGAGACAGCTGGGTGGACTCGTCGGAGGAAGATGGCTCAGCCTAGGACTGCTGTCGGAGTCGGGGGCGGCTGGGCAGAGGCGGGGGAGGCCTCGGCTGCTACTGCTGCGGGCCGGAGGAGGATGACAGAGGAGGACGGCCTGGCGGCTGGTGGTCGAGGGGGATGAAGGGCGGAGGTTAGGGCGGAGATGGAAGGCTGTGGAGGTCGTCGGGGCTGGGCTAGGGCGGTGATAGTGGAGCTCGTCGGGTCTGGGGGATGAGTTGGGGGAGGAGATGATGGTCGTCGATGGCGGAGCGGGGGTGAAGTGGTGATCGAGCGGTGGAGGAGATGGTGGCTATGGGTGGTGGAGCTCGTCGGGACGGGACGAAGAAGATGGTGGTCGAGCGGGGATGGTCGACGAAGACGAGGGTGGAGGGAGACGATGGGGATTAGGGTTTCGGCTAGGGAGCGGCACTGCGGGCGGCGGAGAGAAGTCTGGAGGTAGGAGGCCGCGGTGCGTTAGGGTTTCGGCCGGCTGGGCATGATTTACGAGGGTTTTTAAGGGGGCCGGAACAGTATTTTCGGATAGAATTAGGGTTTCGGGTTTCGTGTCCGGGTCGGGTTCGATTCGGATCCGACCCGACCCGTTAAGGCTGGGTTTGGTTCGGTTCGTTTGGGTCGGTTTGGTTTAGTTTAATTCCAATTAAACTGGGTCCAGTCAGGTTTAATTCGATTTAGTTATACATTGGTTTTTAGGGCTTTAAAACTGTTTTCGGAGTCCAATAAATTCACAAAAAATTATCCTATGTCCGGTTTTTTATTTTACACCCAAAATATTATTTTCATAATATTTGAATATTAATTAATATCAATTAAAAAATTATTTAGTCATAAAATATCTTAGTTTTATTTCCAAAAAATTACAGAAAAATTGGGAAAAATTATTTTAAATTTTTTAAAAAAATTAGGGTATTTACAATCTACCCCTCTGAAGAGGATTGCGTCCTCACAATCAAAAAATAAACTACTAAGAGAAAGAACTATGGAAATTACAAGAATGCTTAAGTTATACCTACATCCCCGAATAAGTGAGGATAACGCTGGCGCATAATATCCTCTCGTTCCCAAGTCGATTCGATAGGAGAGTGAAGTTTCCAAGCTACACGAACCAGTCTAATTGTCTGTCCTCGCAATGTCTTCTCACTGATGTCGAGGATGCCCACTAGTTGTTCTTCATATCTCAAACTAGGGCCCACTGCGATCTCTGAATGATCGACTACATGACTTGGGTCGGTCACGTACCTTCTCAGCTGTGAGACATGGAATACGTCATGCACTCCCTCTAAGGATGGAGGTAATGCAAGACGATAAGCCACCTCACAATGCGCTCCAGAATATCAAATGGCCCGATATATCTTGGGCTTAACTTGCCTCTGCTCCCAAATCTAATAGTACCTCGAGTGGGCAAAATCCTCAAGAATACGTGCTCTCCTTCTTTGAACTCTAGGGGACGCCTGTGCGTATCAGCCCAATGCTTCTGTCTGTCCTGAGCTGCTCGAAGATGATTCTGGATTTGTTTTACCTTCTCCACTGTCTGCATTACCAATTCTGGATGCAGTATTTGACGTTCACCAACGTTACTCCAGCATATTGGCGATCTACACTTTCTACCGTACAATGCCTCGAATGGTGCCATCTGAATGCTGGCCTGATAACTGTTTTTGTAGGAGAACTCCACCAAGTGCAAATGATCTTCCCAAGATCTCCCAAAGTCTAGCATACACGATCGCAACATATCCTCCAAGATCTGAATCGTGTGCTCCGATTGACCATCTGTCTGTGGATGGTAAGCTGTGCTTAATTTGAGTCTGGTGCCAAGACTCTCTTGCATGTTTCGCCAAAAATGAGATTTAAATCTCGAATCTTGATCCGACACAATACTAACCATCACTCCATGTAATCTTACGATTTATCGTATATACATGTCGGCTAGTACCTCCGTGGACTGTCCAACTCTAAATGGTAAGAAATGTGCCGATTTAGTGAGTCGATCCACGATAACCCATACCGCATCTCTTCCGCTGGGGCTTCTTGGAAATCCTGTGAGAAAATCCATAGTGATATGTTTCCACTTTCATTCTGGTATAGGAAGCGGCTGTAACATACCTACAGTCCTTTGGTGCTCGGCTTTTACTTGCTGACATACTAAACATTTTGCCACAAATTGTGCAATCTCCCTTTTCATTCCATACCACCAATAATACTACCTCAAGTCTCGGTACATCTTGGTTCCTCCTGGGTGAACAAAGTACATAGAACTATGTGCTTCAGTCATTAACTCCTGCCTCAATTCTTCATTTGGAACATATAGGCGATTTCCATACCTTAATGTCCCCACTTTATGTATGCGAAGTCCCGTCTGCATGCCTGCTTCTGTCCTCTCTTTAACTCTTCGAAATCTAGCATAAGTGGGCAATGCCTCTTTAATCCTCTCCATAAGTGATGACTTAACTTCGAGATTAGCTAGCAAGCCACTCTGTCCTGGTAAAATAACCTCTATCTGGAGCTCCTGTAGATCTTTCAATAACTCAGGCTGCATCGTCAAGAAATAAGCCGTGGGCTTCCTACTGAGTGCGTCTGCTACGACATTCGCCTTTCCCGGGTGATACTGCAGATCTATATCAAAGTCTACAATCAATTCAAGCCAACGTCTCTGTCTCATGTTAAGCTCCTTCTGAGTATATACATACTTCAGACTCTTGTGATCAGTAAAGATGTCTACCTTCTCTCCATAAAGATAGTGCCTCCAAATCTTCAGTGCAAATATAACTGCTGCTAGCTCAAGATCGTGTGTTTGGTAGTTCTTCTCATGGACCTTCAACTGTCTCGATGCATAAGCAATAACTTTGCCATGTTACATCAAAACACATCCTAGTCCACTATCTGACGCATCACTTTAGACAACAAAACCTCCTGACCCTGAAGGAAGAGTCAAGACAGGTGTTGTTGTCAATCTTCTCTTCAATTCTTCAAAGGCCTTCTGGCAGTCTTCTGTCCATGTAAACTCCTGGTCCTTACGTGTCAACTTCGTCATAGGCTCCGTAATCCTTGAGAAATTTTCTACAAACCTCCAGTAATATCCAGTAAGTCTGAGAAAACTTCTCACTTCTGCAACTGATGTGGGTGTAGGCCAAGTTTCTATTACAGCAACCTTCTCCGGATCAACTGAAAGTCCTTCTCCTGAGATGATATGTCCCAAGAAAGGCACTTTATCCATACCAAACTCACACTTACTGAGTTTGGCATATAACTTCTCCTGTCTCAATGTCTCTAACACAATTCTGAGATGCTCCTCGTGCTCTTCGTGGCTCTTGGAATATACTAGAATATCATCAATAAACACAACCACAAATTTATCCAAGTAATAATGAAAAACTCTGTTCATCAAACTCATAAACACAGCTGGCGCGTTGGTTAAACCAAACGGCATTACTAAGAATTCATAATGTCTATACTTGGTCCTGAAGGTTGTCTTCGGTATATCCTCCTTCCTTACTTTAATCTGGTGATAGTCGGATCTAAGGTCAATCTTCGAGAATACCCTAGCACCACTCAATTGATCGAATAGATCATCAATGCGTGGTAAGGGATACCTGTTCTTGATGGTCATAACATTCAGTGCCCTGTAGTCAATGCACAACCGTACTGTTCCATCCTTCTTCGGTACAAATAATATGGATGCTCCCCAAGGTAAAATACTGGGTCGAATAAAGCCCTTCTCCAAAAGATCATCAACTTGTTCCTTTAACTCCACTAACTCCTTAGGTGCTAGTCGATATACTGATGAAGTGATAGGCTCTGCTCCTGGAGTTAAGTCTATTGTGAATTCTATTTCTCGATCAGGTGGTAAACCTGGAAGATCATCAGGAAATACATCCACAAACTCTGATATGACTCTTGGGTAACCTGTCTCCACTTCTACAGATAGTACCCTAAGAGTAGGCTGAACTCCTTGCTCTACAGCTCCCCGAAGAAACTCAAATTCTGGATGTCCAAGCGGTCTAAATATAACCCATCCAAGTCGGCAATCAAGAGTCGCATGGTACTGACTTAACCAGTCCATACCAAGTACAACATCATAATCCGGCATAGAAAAGATCAGAAATTGAGCTCGCATCTCTCTTCCACAGACTACTACAGAATATGATCTACAGACGTCACTAACTGGAATAATTCCACCTCCCGTAAGAATTCTTTTATCTTCGAAAGGGGTACGGTAGCTACTCTATGGGTGGCTACAAAGCTAGCTGCTATAAATGAATGCGATGCTCCAGAATCAAATAAAGCTACAACTGGTAATGAAGCTACTAAGATAGTACCTGTGATAACCTCTCCTGTAGTAGCTTCCTCCTCAACAGCTAATGCAAATGTCTGTCCTCGTCCCTGAGCTGGACCTCTCTGCTGCTGAGCCTGCTGAAATAGTGCTGCCTGTGGTGCCAATGGTGGTCTCTGCTGATATCCTCCTGGATCTGGTGGTCTGACTCCTCCAACTCCTGTCTGCGGTGCTCCCACTGCTGGATAAGCTGGCCTTGGTGCAGGTAAAGCTAGTCTCGGTGCTCCCTCTCTGCGCTCAGTGCAGTCTCTGGATAGATGCTGGTTGGATCCACAAGCCAGGCATAGTCCCAACTTGCGTCTGTATTCTCTTTCAATGTGACCTACCTTGCCGCAGTGGTGACAAGTAAGAAGAGATGTGGACCTGTGTGCTGCTCTCTCTGGTATACTCCTCTGGGATCGCTTTGCAGAATCCCCCTGTGATGTCCTGGATGGTGCTGATGTGATTGGCCTATTCAGATTTGACTCCCTTCTAGTAACACGCTCCATGCGTCGTGCTTCTGCAAGGACGTCGGTGTACGATGTAGGTGCAACAGATCCGATCAACCTCTGGAGCTCGAACTTCAGTCCGTCAAAGAACTTTTCAGCTTTCTCTTCTTCTGTCGAAATCAAGGTTGGGACGAAGCGACTCAGACGAATAAATTCTGCGTTGTATTCTTCCACTGACATATTGCCTTGGATAAGGCGGTTGAACTTGTCTCTGAGTTCCGACCGTGCAACTACTGGGATATACATCTCTTGAAAGAGTCTAGAGAACTCTTCCCAAGTGACTCGGTCCTGTCCGAGCCTCCTCTCTTCTGATAACCACCAATAATGTGCATTTTCAGTCAACTGCATCCTGACAGCAGTCATCCATTTCTCTCTCGAAAGTTCAGCTGCTTCCAACTGGTGCTGTATGTTCGTGAGCCATTCGTGAACTTTAGTTGGCCCCTCCTTGCTAGAAAAGGTACGAGGCTTAAGCTAACGAAAATCAGTGATAGATCCCGTCGCTGGTCGCCTAGCTGGTGGGTTTGCCTGCTCCAATGCGGATACCAGACTGGTTCTCAAATACTCTGCCTCATGACGCTGAGCCTCTTGTTGAACCTGCTGTTGGGCTTGTATCATGGCATAAATCATCTGAAACATCTGCTGCCCGTCCATGGCTTGCCCTGGTGGAAAGACAGGCATCTGTGGAGTGAAATGTGGTGGAGGTGGGATGTCATCACGCCGGAACATTGGATTAGGCTGGCCGGCTTGATTGCCTTGAGATGATTGTCCTCCATTCCCTGGTGTCACTCCGTCTACATAGGTAACCACAGCATCGTGTGGTATATCCAAGGGATTCTCATCTCCGTTCCTGGGATCCATTACTCTGCAACCAAAAGATAAACTATCAGAACGCTCAGAGGAATCAACACAGGATGCAAATCAAGTAATTAGTTCGAGTTCGATATAGAGTTCAAAAATGGTTCAAATAATGGATGTGATCGTATAACTTATCCTATCCTTATTGCAGGCTTGCGCGGTCCCTAAGTTAAAATCGAACGATTTAGTCGTAGACCTGCATGGGCCACCACAAAAACTATGTCACACCCCAGTCCCAAAATACCGAGGGACTAGACACGTGGCAATGGCCAGCAGCACACACTGATGGATAAACCCAATTTAATGGATCTATCAGAGCGTACTTAAGCTATAAAATAAAGTCTACGATAACATGGCATAACTAATCTCATCCACACAAGATAAAATATGATCCACAGATATAAGAAATATAAATCATCAACCAGTCTCAACAAGTGCTTCGGGGAACAACCCGATAAAAATCTGATACAATGGTTCAACAGGCCAAAATATAAATGACTGAATAAAGTAAATACTGAGCATGAAACATAGATGCTCAGGAAAAGTCTTCAGCTAGCACCTCGTCCTCGGGTGTCGGTACAGCTCCTGTATCTGCTCCTGCTGCTGTCCCGTATACCTCGGGATAGATCTCGTCTGCAAATCCTGGGGACATAATCCGGATCCAGGTCCTCAGGGGACATAGCAAGGTACAAGATAATACAAGCCAAAATAAATGCAGTACAGCAAATAATGAAATAAATAGGATAAGTATGTAACCATCTATGTGAAATGCAAGTGAGAGCATCACTAGTACTCAGGCTGAGCCACTACAAGCTCTGTGTCGGGGAGCCGATAGCAGTAATAATGAGTAATGTGCCTAGCTCTGTTGGAGAGTCTACGGCCTCACAATAGTAGTAGATATATATAAAACATCCTGTAGCCTGTGTGTCTCTCCCGACCCAATGTAACAATACGTCTCATATCCATAACGTCTCATGTTCATGTCATGCGAGATCATAGCTAATACAGCCAGTCATATAAAATCTATGAATATAATGTCTATGTCATAAACCTGTATCCTATACAGAATCACCATGAATATCTCAGGAAGATTCTGTCTCATGAATAGTATCAAGTGTCCTGGGTTAAAATGTACTTGATAAGACAAGTACGAGAATGTAAAGGGTCACGAATGTCCATCTCTAGGTGACGTTACACAACTCTGCGTACAGTGTTGGCACCCGACTGATAATCGAACGCTAAGTAAGTCACACATTCCTATGTTAAGCATGCACAAAAATATAGATGAATCAAGAAAAATATGTAACAAGACTGCAAAGTTGACAAGGTACACTTGCCTGGGGTTTGAATACCAACAGTTGTCCCTGTATCAGTGGATCCTGTAGGTACTCCTCCAAAAACTGTAATAAATATCACCAACAGTCTCAGAAAATATCAAATAGCTAGAAACGCATGTCCTTAAGTCCAATTTGGACACAGGGACGAAAATGACAGTTCTGGGTCAAAGTGGGGTCCACATATGGGCCGCTTTGCACCAAAAATGGGTCAGGATCAAAGATCTCCAAATTCGTCAAACTTAGTGTCAAAAAGTTAGGAACGATGATACGAACCCAATAGAACTTCCAGAATTGGATTCCGATGAGCCGATCACAAAATCGCCCGTCAAATGGAGCATGTGGGGCCCACGATACGCAATTTTGTCAACGTTCTCAGAAATAAACCAAACTTGGTTCACAGGACCAGCGTATTGCTACGAGTCCGATGGCACAAGTTTTGTTTCGATCTGACGTGTGTACACAAAGTTATAACGTATTCCAGAATAGGCGGATACGGGGCATTGTCGGCGGATACGCGTTGATTCTGGTGTGCACGCACATCCAAATCAACTTCTGCGAAATCCCGCACGTCCGTATCGATGGCGCGCACATTTTGGTGAAGACCGCGCGCGACCAAGTTATCCCGTTTGGCGGGACGCACTCAGTTCCGGGATGAAACAAGGCGTTGGTTTTCCTCTTTTTGGATCGCGGTTTGCGATCACCACAGGACGCGATGCACCGAGCGGGTTATACAGGCATCGAGGGGGTTACACAGTCTACGCGTCACAACTGACGGAACAGAAAATGGGGCAGCGAGGAGAGAGAACGGGTTACCTGAACAGGGCTTCACGAAACAGGGTTGCACGTGTCCGCGTGTCGACTCTACACAGGATCTGTGTCCGGGCTAGGGTCTGTGTCCGAAGACAGCTGGGTGGACTCGTCGGAGGAAGGCGGCTCGGCCTAGGGCTGCTGTAGGAGTTGGGGGCAGCTGGGCAGAGGCGGGGGAGGCCTCGGCTGCAACTACTGCGGGCCGGAGGAGGATGACAGAGGAGGACGGCCTGGCGGCGGGTGGTCGAGGGGGATGAAGGGCGGAGGTTAGGGCGGAGATGGGAGGCTGTGGAGGTCGTCGGGGCTGGGCTAGGGCGGTGATGGTGGAGCTCGTTGGGTCTGCGGGATGAGTTGGAGGAGGAGATGATGGTCGTCGATGGCGAAGCGGGGGTGAAGTGGTGATCGAGCGGTGGAGGAGATGGTGGCTATGGGTGGTGGAGCTCGTCGGGACGGGACAAAGAAGATGGTGGTCGAGCGGGGATGGTCGACGAAGACGAGGGTGGAGGAAGACGATGGGGATTAGGGTTCCGGCTAGGGAGCGGTGCTGCGGGCGGCGGAGAGAAGTCTGGAGGAAGGAGGCGGCGGTGCGTTAGGGTTTCGGTCGGCTGGGCACAATTTACGAGGGTTTTTAAGGGGGCCAGAACAGTATTTCCGGATAGAATTAGGGTTTCGGGTCCGGGTCGGGTTTGATTCGGATCCGACCCGACCCATTAAGGCTGGGTTTAGTTCGGTTCGTTTGGGTCAGTTTGGTTTGGTTTAATTCCAATTAAACCGGGTTTAGTCAGGTTTAATTCGGTTTAGTTATACATTGGTTTTTAGGGCTTTAAAACTGTTTCCGGAGTCCAATAAATTCACAGAAAATTATCCTATGTCCGGTTTTCTATTTTACACCCAAAAATATTATTTTTATAATATTTGAATATTAATTAATATTAATTAAAAAATCATTTAGTCACAAAATACCTTAGTTTTAATTCCCAAAAATTACAGAAAAATTGGGCAAAATCGTTTTAAAATTTTTAGAAAAATCATGGGATTTACAACAGTAGCTCGAATTAAGGCTATTTATTAAATCTGGCATGCTGGTTCATGACAGAGCCTATCCAAGTGTAACCTCCGTATCCGAAATTCTAGCTTAAATGTTATTTTTAGGTTAATTTAGGACTATTGGGTTTTTTCCATAAATTTTGGTTAATTAGAAACTAGTAACACTAATTTCCTAGGACTTGCAAAAATTTATTTTAGGGGCAAACATAATTAAAAACATTCCAAACTTTTATTTTAGGTTCTAAATAATCAAATATATTTTCTAGAATTTTCTGGAAATTTTCTGATTATTTTTAGCATTTATTTTGAGTTAATTAGGAAAAACTGAATTAAAAACTATTTTCTGAAAAAGAAAACCCATAGAAATAAATATCCTGCCCAGTCAGCCAACATGGGCCCACCCGTCAGCCTTCCACAACAAACTGGGCGGGACCCGCTTGTCAGTGACACCGGGAGTGGGTGCGGGTGCAGCCGAGCCGACCACGAGCCGAGTCCAAATTCGACTCGGACTCAGCCGAGCCAAGCCGGGTCTAACCCTGACCGTTCGATCCGAGCAGGAATTCCTGGATGCACGCCATGTGGCACACCCATTAGCCGTGGCTTCCCTCTCTCCTCTATATATATAATAGTTTAGGTTATAATTCCTAGGGTTTTTCTTTAAGCCGAATTTTGGAGAATTATCATCTAGGGTTCCTTCATCTTCCAGAAACCATTACTCATAGCTCCAGACTCCAACCCTATTTCTTGCGTTAGAACCATATTGAGGTTAGCTTTCTGAATATATAAATTGTTTTACGAAATTATGAATATTAAATTCTGAAAAATTCGTAGAGCACAGCATGTCCGAAAATAGACGTGTCTTGGTGTTTTTGCGATTCTGGGAGAATCAGGAATCAGAATCATGAACCGTTTAAAGTTTTAAAAATCTAATGTCGAGATAATTGACATATATTTTACCAGAATTTAATTCGAAATATTTCTATACTTTTAATTCTGTAGAACTTCTAGGTCAGAAATTAACCACCATTGCACAACACGAATTTGGTATGTGCAATAATTTCTAAAAGAATTTGAATTCGGATGAGTCATAAATTCCAGCATATTTTTGACGCTAAAATATACAAATCATGCATGAAAGTCGAGTTTGTGTCGGTTGACTTTTTGGTCAACAGATCGTCTTGATTTGCGTGTCATGAGTCTCGAGTTAATAAATTTTAGTTTCTTTGAACAAAATTTAGGAATTAACCTAAAAATCAGAATAATAAGATTAAAATAGGATTTAGAGTAGTTATTCTAGAATTAAATAAATTAAAATAAATTATCTTTTGACATGGTAAATTTGTAATACATAGGCTATTTGGACTGTGACTTGGATTATGATTCATGCCAGCTAAGGACCACAGGCGAGTACATTTATATGATTACTTTCAGTGCTTGATAGTCTCTATAATGCATACTTAGTATTGATTATTTGATTCTCGACACTTGTTACACGGATTAGTATGATGGATTCTTATTATGAGATACGTGACTGTTCTGGATTATTGTTATTTCTTCGTGACTGGTTTGGAATCCATGTATACTTGTGGGGAGGGAAAATACTTAGTGGACGTGTGAACTACCCTTTCTATCCCATGGTCTTTCTGAAATAATAGCAGCCATGCACGACATGTATGGTTTGTCGGATATTACCCGTAGTCGTTCACATGTCAATAAGGTATTTCAAATCACATAGAGTAGTTGTTCATATCCGTTCTTCCATCCATAGTAGTTATTTTTTTGTTCCTTGGAGATATTGTACTATATGTTACCATGACATGATTTCAGCATTTGGTTATTCTAGTTGCTTTATTGTGAGTTCAGTTTGTTGTTATCATATATTCCTTACTATTTATTGTCTTATAGCTTCTACCATATGTTTGAACTATTTTCACTGTGATGTACTCGTTCCTTTCCTGACTGGATAAAAATTTTAGGTGACTACATTGAAGATGAAATCCCTACACATTATGGACCGTATGCTAGCGACATAATTTTGTTAGTTTAGTAGTAGTTTAGTAGTAGTTAATTTTGGACCGTCAGGGAGAGTTAGCAGCTCAGATACCGTCTGCAATGGAGTAGTTTAGTAGTAGTTAATTTTGTTAGTTATTTTGGACCGAATTGTTCTTCGGTAGTTTAATAGTATAATTTGGATATTAGATTTTGGGGAGATTTATTGAACCCGCATTAAGACTATTATTTCATTATTATCATGGTATATTCATTTAAACTAGTGCCTGTGATTGAGTATAATGTGGAGATGTATATATGTTGTGAGTTATAGATTATACTTGTGGCTTATTGTACAGTGTTCTACCGCTGACACTGCGGTGTAGGCTGGGCGTACTCATGACTCATTCCCAAATCCAGGGTGTAGGTCATGACACCAACCCCACTTAACTTCCAGATCTGACCTCCATGGCTTTCCAATTCAAATTGGTCCATGGTTAGCTACAGTAACTAATTTTAGCATTGAGTTCAAATCTCAATTTTTACTTAAAGAGAACCTGAATATTTATATTCAAACTAATAAAGTAGAGAGAAGACTCCTCTGTTATAATCCAACCCTAACACTAATACAAGATACAACCTCTAGTTGTGTCGAATTAGACACAGATACAAAGATATTATGTCACATGACACCATCCATATACCTGTTCAAAACCAGGACCTAAGGTTCCTCTGTTAGACATAGACACACATGAGTATCGGTGCCACATCGGATACAAACTTGTACTAGACACGAGCTCAAGTATCACAGACATAGTTTGAATTCAAGACTTCTGGATTATTGTAAACCAAACGAAAGGTGAAAGTAGGCATTTAATACCTGAAGAAGTAAGGTGCAGTTCGTGTCCAAATAGGATTCGACACGATAAAGATTCGAGCGTTCTTGTGTCTGACTTAAGCAATTTTGAATTATTAGTTCCTCTGTGGCAATTGATCAAACACATGCCGAGCAATATCAAATCAGATGATTCAAAATTCATTCTCGAAATCCTAATATCATATTTTTAAATAGAGATTCAAGAATCAAATCAAAATATTCAGGGATTAAAATACAAAAGATCAAACTCACCTGTCAAGAAATCAAACTTGTGTTTGTCGAAATTCAATCGACCCTTCTAAGAACTTCTGAAACTTGATCTCAGAGTATTAGAATCAAAATACTCCAGTAAATTAAAAAGAAAAGAATTTGACTCACCAATCAAATTCGTGTTCAAATTCGAACTAGAGTTTGATGTCAGCTGATTGATTACTCGATGCTGCTCCCAAGAACGAACGAAAACAAAAGCAAAATCAGAATAAAATCAAAGATCGAAGATCGAAGAAGGAGAACGAAAGAAGTGATCAAAACTTATGACTGGTTGATCACCAAAGGTCGCACGTCATCATCGATCGGTCAGTCCTAGTCGGAGGAGGTGTACGGTGTTGGCCCAATATTTATATTGAGTTTTTGAATATGGCTAATCGATTAAGTTTAATATTATGATAATCGATCAATCACTATAGTATCTTCTACTTAAACTCAGATTTATCTATATATGCATTAATATTTTAATATTTGCTTATTTATATTGCTTTGTTCATCTAACATGCATCTGTAGAAAGTAATAAGCAAGATAAGCATGGACATATGCTATAAAATATGATGATAAGCCAAAGACGATGTTATACCAGAAGATGTCTCTGAACAGCCTATGACTTATCCGGAGCCTCACACCCGGGGGCTCAGATTTCTATATATGATTATCTTTGGACAACCGCCGTCAAGGAAAAATGTGTCTTCAAGTCAGCAGATGTTTCAGAAGAATTGGCGTCATCAGTGCTCTTGGTTTTCAATAATATAATTTGATGTTTATTTAGTCTAAGAATTATGTACATCGAGTCGCACTGGCATAACCCAAGTCCACTCAAACAAACCCTCGAACCTAGTCACTAAATCAGCCTACATTCAAACCCAAACCTTACTAGAATAGGCAACCAAACTCAGACCAAATTTGTGCCAAACTCGGACCAAACTCGGTCACCTATATAGTATAAAATCAACCCAGTTATTGCATCCTTGATTTCTTGGTCCAACATTCAAAAATTTGAATTAAATCTAATACGAAATCTGGCCGAATTCAGTTTGCTATTATCCTATAAATATGATTGAATTTCTCATTCTCAACAACTCAACCATTCTCATCCTTTCTATCCTATAGTGAGTAAACCCTCAGAGCCTAAACTTTTCTATCTCCAAGATCAACTCCCAGCCTTCTAGTGCCAAGTGCGATCTCGGTTAAAAATCTGTCAGAGTTTTAATAGCTTGGTTCATCAAGCCCCTCTTTTGTTTGAATTTTGCGTGCTCTTCGTATCAAACGCATATGTGTGAAGTTGCGAGCCTTCGGATCAAAACTCGTGGTTGTAAAGAAGTGGCAAGCCTTGGGATAAAAACTTGTGCTTTACTATTGGTGATTATAGTGGATACAACTCCGAGCAAGAGTTCTCGGACCTGGACTAGTCCTTTCAGAGAAAAACCATGATAAAATCTTGGTGTTTGCGTTTGCTTTCTCTTACCCTTACTCCTTTATATATCTGCATTATTTTTGCTAGTTGGTAGTTGTTTTTACTCTGCAGCATAATTTTTAATTGGATAGATTATTCTGCTGCACTCTATTCACCCCCTCTAAAGTTGCCTTATAGTCCTTCACTCTGCTCGATCGATCCGTCATCGGTATCTCGATCAGTGAAGAGAGCGGCTCATTGATGTTGAAGCTAATGCGTCCAAGTCGCCATTGTCGGAGAAAGTTCGGTGGCGGAGGAGCTTGTCGCCATGGCCATGAGCATCCATCTTTCGAGCGCTGCTCTGGAGTGCAGGAAAAACCTGGAGAGAGTTGAGTGTCTCTCTTCTCTGTAGGAATTTAACCCAATTCAATGGGTTGCACCCAAGGGACTGAATAGGTTTGGGTTTGGAAATAATTTGTGGAAAAAATGGATTTAGAATGATTCATGAATGAAAATTTAGGATATTTATAGGAATTGGGTGGAAGGGTCTAGATCTAGGTAGTTGGGATTTTGTTACAAGTTAGTTATAGGTTAGTTACAAGTTAGTGGAGGTTGGCTTGGAATTAGTTACAAGTTAGTTAGTAGGTTGGTGAGAGCTTGGAAAATATCTAGAATTTTTAGATATTCACTAAAAATGCCACTCCTCCATTTAATAATTAACCTAATTATTTTGGCTAATTTTATTAATACTTATTTATTTATTATTATTATTATTATTTGTTCAAAATATAATTTTTATTATAGAACAATATAGGAAAAAATTTTATTATTGTGGATTTATTTATTTAATGGACAAAAATATTAGGAAAACTTATTTATTGATTTAGAGAAGTTACAAATTCCCTAAAAGTGAGATGACTATGGAAGGTGATACCGAGTCGACACCCTCTTTAAATGTACTGAAGTTACTATTATTGATCTACTCTGATGCATATGCAAGAGGTGGAAGAAGAAGAAGAAGAAGAAGAAACAATAGAAAATTGTCATGTAGAATTTTTTAAGCTAAAGTTTTCTCAGAAGTAGATATTCGTTCTTTGTCGATAATGTCTTTAAGATCCATTAAGAAGGCAAAGAAGACAAAAAAAATTGAGAATCCTAAGAAGTTGGTTCTAATGGTTCATACACCAGATTAGATAACAATTTATTATAGATGAGCTATCAATCTGAACCGACATCTACTGGTGAAGGATCAAATTTTAGTTTCCATGATAAAATTTGATGTGAAATTAAATCGTTTGAGTTAGCTCGATGATCATATTTGTGAAGAAATAATTATTGCAAGCCTTTCTTTTGGAGTTTCGACTGATATTTTTGAGTTGTATCATCTTGTCCTACTCTAGTTTTTGGAGGTACAAAGCCAACAAACCATGAGAAAACATATATAGACATGCCTTTTTTGGTTTCTTGGTAATTATTTTGCTTTAGCTGCTCTTGAATTGTGATGCAGCGTGATAGCGAAACAAGCTTACTTTTATTCCTGACAATGGCCAAGTCGATCGATGTTGATGATAACTGGACTATTGTTGCTTGGTGAAAAAAATGGTGCCGCAAAAACTCTGATGGATGGCCTGGTGAGGGGTCCGCACGAAGGTTGCTTGAAAACCTCAAGCGAGGGGCTTCCGAATCTATGGAACAATCGATTCCATAACCAAGAAAAGCAGAGAACAAATCTCAGAACTCAAAGAAAAAATTTATTAATTAAAAAGTTGTCATTCGACTGTATATAGAAGGTGCCTATTTATAGGACTTTAATGACAACATAATCCTAATCACACTCAAATTTAATCCTAATCAAATAAAGATAAAGCCTACCCTAATATAAAATAAGAGTCTAAAAAGAAATATGATTCTTAACAACTCTATCTAAAAAAAAAATCTAAATAAGAAAAGAAAAATAAAAAGAAATTCTACAAGGATTCAGAATTGGAATCCACGCTACATCAGTTTCCCCTGCTTCAAGAGAACTTGTCCATGAGTTCTTGTCAGAATAAAGTGGTTTGCTAGAAGGAAAAATACTCATAAAGATTGGCGACCTTGAAGGTTGGAAATATATTTATTGTTGGCCCATCCAGTCTCAGTCAACTTGATTTTGATAGTTAACTAAACCATGCATTGATATATCTCGATCTGAAGCCTCAACACTGCTTTTGCATGTCGTCTGTATTACATCTATTCAAATATAATCTTTTATTTATTTGAGTCTAGGACTGATGTAAGCGGAGTCGCACTGACAAATTCCAAGTACCTATACCCAGATACCTAGTCCACTCAAATGAACCAAAGAACCTATCAACCCAATCGGGCCTCATTCATTTACAATGTCTACCATACTAAGAGATCAAACTTGGGCCGAACTCATGCCGAACTCGGACCGAACTCGGTTACCCTTTTGGTATAAAATCAACCAGTTCAATAGCTCCTGATTTCTTGGCCCAATAATTAGAAATTTGAATTAAACCCCATTCGAATTCTGGTCGAATTTTGTTTGCCTACACCCTATAAATAAGATTAGAATTCTTCATTCTTACTCACTCAACCATTCTTATATATTCTATCCTATTGTAAGCAAACCCCTAAAGCCTTAACTTTTTTATCTTAAAGAGCAACTCCCTAGCCTTCCTAGTGCCAAGTGCGATCTCGGTCTAGAAGTCTTCAAAGTTAAAAAGAGCTTTATTCCATTAGTTACTCTCTCTCTCTAAGCTTTAAAGTTGTGAGACTTCGGATCAAAGCTTGTGATTCTCTATTGGTGATTATAGTGGATAAAACTTCGAGCTTGAGTTCTCGGGACTAGACTAGTCCTTTCAAAGGGAAACCAGTATAGATTTTGGTATTTGCGTTTGCTTTCTCTCTCTACTTTACTTCTTTACTTTATTGTCTTTATATACACTGTTAGTTAGCATCTGCCTTCATTTTGATAATCTAAAATTGGGTAGATTATTCAGCTGCACTCTATTCACCCCCCTCTAGAGTTGCCTTACGGTCCTTCAATTGGTATTAGAGCTAGTTCTCTTAATATTTGGCTTAACATCCTAAGAGACTTATGGCAACTGTTAGATCTATCCACACCAATAATAGTGAAGGCCAGTCCACAAATAGGCTACCCTTATTTGATGGTACTAACTACACGTATTGGAAGACACGTATGAGCTTCTGCCTAAAGTTACTTGATTTTGACCTTTGGGCTGTAGTAGTAGAAGGATACAAGAAACTAGCTAGAATAGTCATAGATGGTAACCTTGTAGAGAAGCCTCATGATAAGTACACATATACTGAAAAGAAATAAGCTAGTCTTGGAGCTAAAGCTATTAACGCTCTATTTTGTACTATAGATAGAATTGAATTTAACAGGGTCTCCACTTGTGGAACTTTGCACGAAGTATGAAAACTTCTTAAGGTCACTCATGAAGGAATCTCCCAAGTGAAGGAATCAAAAATAAGTCATCTAACATAAGAGTATGAAGCATTCAAGATGAAGCAAAATGAGACGATCACTCAAATATTCACGAGAATCATCGACATCTTCAACCCTTTATTATCACTCGGTAAGGAGTACAACAATCATAAGAATATTCGTACGGTACTCAGGGGACTCACCAAAGACTGGAATCCTAAGGCCACTGCAATCATTAAAGGGAATGATCTTACCATGATGACCCTCAAGACGCTCATGGGAAAGCTGATGACTCACGAGCTAGATCTCAAGGAATTTGAAGAACCCACTCCCAAGGATAAGACGATTGCTCTTAAGGCACATCACAAAAAGGTTATCAACTATAACTCCGATGACAATGAGTCTCAAGATGAGGAATTTATCCTGACCACCAGAAACTTCAAAAAATTTCTAAAGCTTGAGAAATCAAAGAAGAAGGTACCAAATGACAACAGTGATGAAGATCTTATATGCTACAACTATAAGAAGACAGGGCATATAAAGAAAGATTGTCCAACCCTAAGAAAAGAAAATTTCCATAATTACTGATCCAAAAGAACATCATCATAGAAATATACAAATACTAGTATTTGGCACGAAAGTGAAGCTTGTGAATCCGAAGAAGAGAATCCTCGAGAAGCAGCAAAACTATGCTTCATGGCATTAGCCGATCAGGTAACGGATAACAACTCTTATGATGCTTTTACTTTTGATGAACTAGGTAATGTTTTTAGTGATCTGCTTGATGATTTTAGGAAACTTAAAAATAAGTACAAGCATGCTAAAAAAGATATTCAAGAATGTCAAACTGAAATAAAGAGACTAACATCTCTACTAAGTGAAGTAAAGGATACCTCAAACGATTCAGACAATAATTCTAGACTTAAGCTTAACCTCCATGAGGCACTTTCCAGTCTTGATAAGAGCTCTCAGGAGAATGCTAAACTTAAGGAAGAACATGAATCTGAAAAGAAGAAGTATTCCATTGTTACACGTAGAATGGATGCTCTCACTACTAAATATGATGAAGTATATGCTACCTCTAAAAAGTTAGAGATTAGATTGGATAAACAGGTCAAACAAACCTTCACCCAGGAGATTAGATTGGATAAACAGGTCAAACAAACCTTCACCCAGCCTAACACGAGACACGTAGCAAGACAAAAGAACACTCACAGCTATGCTCCTACCTACATGCATAACAGTTCATGCAATCATATGTTCAGAACACATTATACATATAGAACCAAACATAATCATGCATTCTATTATCTACGAAGACCACAAATAAATGTGCCACACAATCATGTATTCTATCCACATAGACCACAAAGAACTGCTGCACACAATCATATCTATCATGCTGCACCAAGCATCAATCATACAAATATATGCCACTACTGTGGTAAGAAAGGACATATATCTAGATTCTGTAGAACAAGGAAATTTGTAGATATGAATGCCTATGCATGGGTACCAAAAACTAACACAGTAGGACCCTCAAAGAAATGGGTACCAAGGGTTACATCAACAACTCATTTTGTAGGTATACCAACCCTCTCATGCTAGAAGTAAGTCGATTCCCGATAGTGGTTGCTCATGACATATGACTGGTGATGCTAACCTATTTGCAACACTATCGATGAAGAAAGAAGGTTATGTCTACTTCGACAATAACCTCAGAGGATATATTATTGGTAATGGTAATATAGGTGTTCCTTCCTATCCTGTCATAAAAGACATTTGTCTAGTAACGGAATTAAAACATAACCTACTCAGCATCAGTTATCTAGCTGACCATGGTTATGGTATTAACTTCATTAAAAACAAATATTCTATTTATGAAAGATCCGCTGGTAATGTTATCTTTGAAGGGATCAGGGAAGACAATATATATATTTTCTATTTTACAAAAGACACTGACAATGAAGACAAATGTCTATACGCCAACAAAGATGACAGCTGGCTATGGCATATGCGTCTAGGACACGTAAACATGGACACTATTGTAAGACTATCCACAAAGAAACTCGTAAGAGGCTTACCAGAGATTACTTTCAAGAAAAATATGGTATGTGCTAATTGTGAAAATAATAAATCTACTAAATTATTCTTTATATCAATCAACTCTGTAAGTAGCTCTAGACCTCTAAAACTCTTGCATATGGACTTGTTTGGACCCAGTAGAGTCGTCAGTCTTGGCGGTAAGCTTTATGCTTATATTATTGTTGATGATTTTTCTAGATACACATGGGTTTATTTTCTTGCAAATATAAATAAAACATTTTCTAAATTTGTCACTTTTTGCAAAAAGGTTTAAAACGAAAAAGGTTTCATGATTACTCGTATTCGAAGTGATCATGGAGGCGAATTTGAAAATAGTGATTTTAAAAGTTTTTGCAATGAAAATGGTTTATATCATAAATTTTCTTATCCTAGAACTTCACAACAAAATGGTGTTGTAGAGCGAAAGAATAGAACTCTTGGCGATATGGCTAGAGTCATGTTAAATCAGTATAATCTTTCGAAATACTTTTGGGCTGAAGCTATAAGTACTTCATGCCATGTTTTGAATATGGTGCTTATTCGACCTATATCGAAGAAAACCCCTATGAACTTTGGTTTGGTAGAATTCCCATAATTAGTTACTTTAAAGATTTTGGCTGCAAATATTTTATTCTTAATACAAAAGGTAATCTAGAAAAATTTGACTCCAAGGTCGATGAAGGTATTTTTCTAGGTTATGCCGCCAAAAGTAAAGGATTCAGAGTATTCAACAAGAACTCATTGACTGTTGAAGAATCAATCAATGTTATATTTGATGAACTCAATACTCAAATACTAAATGAAAGTGACGATGAAGGCAGTCAACCCACAACCAACAAGATATCAGAAGATACAAATAGTACAAGTCATCCGGAAAGTCTGCCAAGAAAACTAAAGTTTTCCACAGATCATCATGAGGACTTAGTAATAGGTAATGTATCGAAAGGTGTAAGTACATATTTCTCAAATAGAGATATCATTGCAAATGTTATTTTATTTTTCCAATAGAAACTAAAAATACTGATGAAGCTTTTGCCGATGAATTTTGAATTTCTGCTATGCAAGACGAACTCAACCAATTTGAACACAATCAAGTTTGGGAACTTGTTCCTAAACCTAATGATTATCCGATCATTGGTACTAAATAGGTTTTTCAAAATAAATTAAATGAGGATGGTTCAGTTACACGTAACAAAGCACGTCTCGTAGCTCAAGGATACAAACAAGAGAAAGGTATTGACTACGATGAGACTTATGCTCCTGTTGCTAGACTTAAATCTATCATAATGCTTTGTGCCTTTGCTAGTTTTCGTAACTTTAAACTTTTTCAAATAGATGTTAAAAGTGCTTTTCTAAATGGAGTTATCAAAGAAGATATTTTTGTCAAACAACCCCCTAGTTTTGAAGATTTCAAACACCCTGACCACGTATTCAAGTTACGAAAGGCTCTATACGGACTCAAATAAGCCCCTCGTGCTTGGTATGAATGTCTTAGCTTCTTTCTACTTGAAAACAGTTTTTCAAAAGAAAAAATTGATACTACCCATTTTATAAAATCTTCTGCTGATTCTTTGTTATTAGTGCAAATATATGTTGATGAATCATATTTGGATCTACTAATGATATTCTCTGTAACGAGTTTGCTAAGTATATACAGAGTAAATTTGAGATGAGCATGATGGGAGAACTGACTTTCTTTATAGGATTGTAATCAAACAAGATTTACAAGAAACTTTTATCCATCAGGCTAAGCACACGAAGGATTTGCTCAAAAAGTTTGACATGGACAATGCAAAGCCTATCGGAACTCCAATGATAACATCCATTAAGCTTGACCTTGATGAAAGTAGTAAACCAACAGACATACATAAGTATCGAGGTATGATTGTTAGTTTGTTATATCTAACTGCTAGTCACCCAGACATTATGTTTGTTGTATGCCTTTGTGCTAGATATCAGGCTAATCCTAAGGAATCACATTTGTGCATAGTTAAGCGTATTTTTAGATACCTTAAAGGAACTTTGTCGGCAGGCTTATGGTATCCCAAAACTACGTTCTTTGACCTTGTTGGTTACTCAGATGCTGATTTTACTGGATGCAAAGTTGATTAAAAAAGTACCAGCATCACGTGTCATTTCCTAGGAAAGTCTCTAGTCTCCTGGTTTAGCAAGAAACAAAATTCTGTTAAAATATCAACAACCCATGCAGAGTATATCGCCGCAGGACATTTTTGTGCTCAAATTTTACAGATGAAGCAAACCCTAGAAGACTTCAATCTGCACTATAGGAATATTCCTATTTTCTGTGATAACACTAGCACCATTAATCTTACCAAAAATCCAGTATGCCACTCACGTTCTGAGCACATAGAAATTCGTTATCATTTTCTAAAGGATCATCAATTACACAGAGATATTTGTTTAGAGTATGTGGACACGAAACATAAATTAGCAGACATCTTTACTAAACCTTTAGCTGAAGATCGATTCAACTTTATCCATCGAGAATTATGTCTTTTGAATTCTGATAAAATATAAGAATCATAAGATGCTTTACTAAATTTTTGTCACACATTTCAAAAAGTTTTAAATTTTTTTGGATACAAGCTGAAAGGGACCTTCTGTCAAAAATATGTAAATAACCTTAAGCGACACGGTATTTAAGTATCTTTGGACCACCGCTAGCTGGGATCCGGCCTCTACAACTACTCCGAGATGATTTAAACTCTTGAAAACGTACGATTTAAGTTCAGCACTTATTATTCTGTATTTATATTAAGTCAAGAAAGATATAATATCGATTAAAGTTACATTGAGATTCTGTAAATAAATGTCAACAAAATTCAGACCGAACTCGGGCCGAGCTCGGACCGATCTTGGTTATTTTAATTCCAGAATATGCTATATCATTTAATTCTCTTCCTAATTTAGGTTTCTGCTACTGTATATATAGATTATTTCGTTGCTCATTCATTCAGACCAACGAAAACTATTCCTCCTTCACAAATAAAACCTTAGCTTTTCCTCCTACAAATGGCCCCTAAAAGGAAACAAGATTCCTTTTTTGACTCTCTTTTCTGTCCTATTATGCCAAACTTAGGAGAATTCGACGATTTCATCTTTTGAAGTCTCGAAATTTCAAATGATTGGTTTAATGACTTCTCCAAGAGACACATCTGTTTTGGCCATCCTATTGATTTTTCTTCCCAATACATATAGACTATCTACCTACTCTTCAAAAAACTTTAACTTGAAAATTTTATTACAACCCATACCAAAATTTACACCAATGCTATTCAAATGTTCTATTGTAACATAATATATGAACATGATACTATTTTATCTAGAGTTTGTGGCATTCCAATTGAATTCGATGCGAATGACTTATGTGAAATCCTTCGCATTTTTAATGATATACAAACCTTAGTCAACATCACGCAAGTTCAATTCGACCATGACTTAACCCTAGATTCTTTCAAGAATATCCTTTGTCACCCTCTTGAATGTCCACCTGGTAAATTTTATACTAGATATTTGAATAGTCACTTCTTTGAAATGCATCGTATTATCTTTTCAACTTTTCTACCTAAGAAGACTTACTTTGATGATGTCTCTTATCTTGAAATGTCAACTCTATATAACTTGCATTTAAACATTAACTTCAATATTCCCCAGACCATCTTATCATAAATGATTCAATGTCGCAAGAAAGGGTGTCCACTACTATACGCCATGTACTTTCCAACCATTTTTAGCTATTTTGACATTCCTTTGGATACTTGTCCAAATCATGAGTAACCTTTATACCTCAATAGAATTCGAAGATTTGAGCCAACTATGCTTCTACCTTATAACTTATCATCAAACTCCAACACTCATCATGTTGATTTTGTCCCTCCTGTTGATGAACAACCGCAAACCTTAGAGTCTATTTTTAATCTGTTGTGTGATCGCTTCCACCAAGAAGATATACACAATCGTGCTACTGATCATCGCCAAACTCTTCAGACTCAGGCACTTGGCAACACTTTGATAGACATCCAGTACACCCTATCGAAGCACCCAGCCGGACCTTTTTAGATTCTCTGAAATTTGAATCAACAAGGATTTCGTAACCCCTATGTTCAGCGACATTTGGATCCAACTGATGTCTTCTTTGATCCAAATAGAATAGTTGAACCGGATAATGAAGATGACGAACATGACAACTAGTTACTCAATGGATTTAAATGTTTAAAAATTTTACTTTTAGATGCTCTACTATGATGTTTCTACTACACATCTACTTTTGTATATTTTCCTTCAAATGAATAAAAGTTTAATGTAAAATTTTCTTTTGTCATTATATATTATCCTGTATACACTTTACTCTTTTTTTTTTGTCAACTCGCCGATTTTGGGGGAGCATGCCATTTCGATCAAATGACAACGGAGGAGAAAGACATAAATAATACTATCATACAAGACGATACTTGACAGACATTGTCTTCAACATATCAACTGCTCCACAGTTACGGGAGATCTTTGCATATCAAAGACTTGCAATATCATTCATAGTTTGTCAATTATCAAAATGGAGGAGATTGTTGGCCCATCTGGTCTCAGTCAACTTGATTTTGATAGTTAACTAAACCATGCATTGATATGTCAAGATCTGAAGTCTCAATACTGCTTTTACATGTCGTTATTATTACGTCTATTCAAATATAATCTTTTATTTATTTGAGTCTAGGACTGATGTAAGCTGAGTCACACTGGAAAATTCCAAGTACCTATACCCAGATACCTAGTCTACTCAAATGAACCAAAGAACCTATCTACCAAATCAGGCCACATTCATTTACAAAGTCTACCATACTAAGAGATCGAACTCGAAACGAACTCGTGCCGAACTCGGACCCAACTCGGTTACCCTTTTGGTATGAAATCAACCAGTTCAATAGCTCCTGATTTTTTGGCCCAACGATTGGAAATTTAAATTAAATCCCATCCAAATTCTGGCCGAATTCTATTTTCCTACACCCTATAAATAGGATTAAAATTCTTCATTCTTACTCACTCAACCATTCTTAAGTATTCTATCCTATTGTGAGCAAACCCATAAAGCCTTAACTTTCCCATCTCAAATAGCAACTTCCTAGCCTTCCTAGTGCCAAGTGCGATCTCGGTCTAGAAGTCTTCAGAGTTGTAAAGAGCTTTGTTCCATCAGTTACTCTCTCTCTCTCTAAGCTGTGAAGTTGCGAGACTTCGGATCAAACCTCGTAGTATAAAGAAGTGGCAAGCCTTCGGATCAAATCTTGTGATTCGCTATTGGTGATTATAGTGTATAAAACTCCGAGCTTGAGTTCTACGAACTGGACTAGTCCTCTCAGAGGAAAACCAGTATACATCTTGGTGTTTGCGTTTGTTTCTCTCTACTTTACTGCTTTACTTTATTGTCTTTATATATAGTGTTAGTTAGCAACTGCCTTTATTCTGATAATCTGTAATTGGGTAGATTTTTCTTCTTCACTCTATTCACCCCCCTCTAGGGTTGCCTCACGGTCCTTTATTTATGTCTTCATGCGTTCTGTCACTAGCATCATGATAGTGTTGAAGTTGTGGATGAATCCCCAGTAGAAGTTGGCAAGACTGGAAGCTTTATTCTTCAGTCATTGTCTTCGGATTAGTCCAGTCACGAATTGCTCGAATCTTTTATTCATCAACACTGAAGCCATCGACACTAATCACAAATCCCAAGAAGATGAGTTGGTCGGTAAGAAAGTTACATTTTTTGAGATTGACATAAAGTTTTTTTTAATTTGAAGAAGATTAAGAACTTCCCTGAGGTGCTTCAGATGATAAGCTTGGCTCTTGCTATAGATAAGGATATCGTCAAGGTAGACGACTATAAACATTCTTGTTAATGTCTTTAAAACTAGAGGCGTAGGAAGGTGCTTGGCGCATTCAAAAGTCTGAAAGGCTTAAAAATCCATTCGTAGAGACCTTCTCGGATCTTGAAGATAATCTTCCATTGATCACCAGGTTGGATCCAGATCTGATGGTAGCTGATGGTGATGCGGTTGATGGCTCGACTGTCGATGCACATACGCCATGAGCTATCTTTCTTTGCCACCATCTCATGTCCATGAGCTTTCTTCTCTAAGGAGGTATTTATATAGATAACACACAAAGAAAGAGGTGGCCTTGAACTTGTCTGAAGAAAACATATATATGTAGGACTTTTTGCAGCAACTCAAAAATCTATGGACCAATTTTTGAACTTAGACAATATCTCTGGTGGATCACTGCGAGGCTTGTGACAATGAGGTCAGCCATCGACATTGGGAGCTTTTGATATTGGTGAATTCTTCAATGCTCTGTTGAAGAAGAAAGCCTCTTGCTGGGTCATTTTAGTACACTCGAGGGAAAAGAACGATGACATGATGATGATGAAAATGATGGCCTGGTTGAATCCATGAAAATTCTCTATTTTTCGTGTAAACTTTTGCTGATTTTTTTTTCAAAATTATATGTAGATACAATGCACCATGTTCTTTACCTTCATCTTCGAGAAGGACCTCTTCTTTTCTTAGGTATTTTTCTCCTTCCTCTTCGTCTTCATAGTCAGCAAAGATAACTTATACTCTGAGAGGGCAGCTATTATGGGCACGCTCGAGCCCTTTTTGTGGACGGTTAGTAGTAGGACGAGCGTTTGTGCCTCTTGTCTCTGTAGGTGGTATCCCTGTGTTATCAACCACATCGTTGGATTTTATTCCAAGAAAACCCAGTATTCTGTCCAATTTGTCAGACATGGCATCAACTTTGCTTGAGAAGGTTTCCATGTTGCCAGATAGGGCATCAAACGCCTTATGCTTGATGGTTTTGCCATTGTTGTTTTGTAGAAGAAAGATTCCCAAAGGTTTCCATATAATTGCAATAGTAGATTAGTGGTGCTCCAATACCACTTGATGCAGCATAATAGTGGAACAGGCTTACCTTTATGCCTGACAATGGCCAAGTCGATCGGTGGTGATGATAACTGGACCACCGTTGCTTGGTGAGAGCGAAGTGGTGTCATAAAAAACTCTAACAGATTGCCTGATGAGGGGTTCGCATGAAGGTTGCTTGAAAACCTCAAGCGAGGGGCTTCTGAATCCACAGAATAATCGAGTCCACAAACAAGAAAAGAATAGAACAAATCTCAGAACTTAAAGAATAATTTTATTGATTAAAAAGTTGTCATTCAACTGAATATCGAAGTACCTATTTATAGGACTTTATGACAACCTAATCCGAATCAAACTCAAATTTAATCCTAATCAAATAAAAATAAAGCCTATCCTAATAAAAAAATAGAGTCAAAATAAGAGTTCTAAAAGAAATGAGATTCTTAACAACTATATCTAAAAAAGATAAAGCTAAAAAGGAAAGAAAAAAGAAATTCTAGAATGATTCAAAATTGGAATCTACACTACATCAAATTGTTTTCAAGAAACCTGTTAGAAAGAAGAGCTTCTCATCTCTGATGCCTTGCATCTTCTTCCTTAAGTCCTCATGGAAGTGTGTTAAGCAAACTCTAAGAGAATCCCTAACTTATCCTACTCAACTTCTCTATAACAGAGGGACATTAAAGTGCTTATGGAGTGTTCCGTTAAAAACAATTAGATTTGCTAACTCAATTTCTGTATATTGAAAACAAAGAATAAAAAGAGTCCCTAAACAAGAAATCTAAGTACAATTAAAATTCAATAAAGTGTGACGATGGACATCTACTACAACTGACTCTCTTACTCCATTGACGATCAGACAATGAAGGAACTTGCTAGGTCTTTGGCTCACAGGCACAAAAGACAGCAACCAGGCTCCTGAGTATGATTTTTCTACGTCTCACTGTACATATCTCTGTGTATATGGGAATTCATCCCTGCTATTTATAGCCATCTACGCTGGATGGCTTATGTGGGCATATATGCTATGTGTGGATGCATGGTTGCAGCATGACCATTCTTAACAGAATGTAGTTGCAACCGCGAGCGTATATCATGGTTAGGCTACCACGTGGCATTAGTTATGATATATTGTTGATGAGATCTCGTCTTGTAAACTGGGTTATTTTTACCCGTTGTGTGCGTGAGTTGGTCAACTCGACACGTGGCCAGCACTGGTTGTCGAGGATCTCCTCAGTTATAACAAGAAGATTCGGTTGCATGGAGCTACATGAAGACCAAACCGCATAAAGGCTGGGCCTCATAGAGGCAGAGCCGAATAGATACTAGGCCGCATGGAGATGAGGCCGCATGTCGGCTTTATCGTATACACGTGGCTTTGTACGCGCAACAAGAGTCATTATTACATTGACATAACTTTCTATCGCTTAGCGTGCCAACTTTTCTCACAACTTTTGAAGCATTCGGGACAATTAATGCCATGTTAGAACTTTATGCAAGGAAATTAATGCCATGTTATGGCTTTATACGGCTGATGCTTCTATCACTGTTGGGCCGCATAGATACCTATTGAGGACTTGGTTCTTTCTGGTTTGGAAATTCACACAAGTTTATAGGATCGAATAAGAAACTTTAGAGGGGAGGGTGAATAGAGTGTGTGTATATGCAGAGGAATAAAAATCACCCAAATAAAAACTAACACAATTAGCTAACAATCTAGATATAAAATGACAATAAGTAAATAGAGAGAGATCAGCAGTCGCAAACACGACGATGTATACTGGTTTTTCTCTGAGAGGACTAGTCCAGTCCCGAGAACTCTAGCTCGGAGTTGAAATCCACTATCAAGTGAAATACAAGTTTTGATCTGAAGGCTTACAACTTCGTACAGACACAAGCTTTGATCCGAAGGGATCAAATACTTCTCGAAGTGTTTGAACTTCTCGACAAGCTCCTTTTTATAACTCTTAAATTTTTTTAACCAAGAACGCACTATTACTTAAGGTTTAGGATTTGTAAAAAGCTTGGAATTGGAAAGTGAAAATGCTCTTGTACTGAAGTAATAGAGAAGTAAAGAGAAAGTGAATGGAGTGAATAGGAATGGTGAATTCCTTCTCTATTTATAGTATTTTTGCAAACCGAGTTCAGGACGAATTCGGATGCTAAAGTTCAAATTTTTGAACATTGGAGCCGAGTCTACCAGAAGAACTGGTTACAAGGGTTACTGGTCTGGGAACCGAGTTTGGACCAAACTCGCACCGAGTTCATTTCTCATGAATCCTGTCAAAATTCGAATGGGTTTGGGTTGGTTTGGGATAACTTGGTTCTAAAAAATGGGTTGGGTTATTTTTAAAACTCGAAATAATTTGGCTTAAAATAATCTGGATTTAGAAAATATTTTGGGTAGCCTCTAAATGCCAAGTGTGACTCGATTTACATATTTTCCTATACTCAATAAATAGAAAAATTATATTGACTCAATATTGAAATTAAGTCGCATCTCATTCTCTGAAACTGTAGCTGTAGCAGCATTATGTCCTATATCGTCGATTATCATAGGTTATATCAAGTCCAAGTTTAGACAATTATCAAAATAAGGTTTAACCATGACCAATGGGCCAATAATCTCCCCTATTTTGATAATTGACAAACTCTGACTAATATAACAGAGAATAAAACTCAAAATTTGAATATGGTACTTCTTCTTCTTTTGCAAAGTTACTGATATCAGTTACAACTCCCCCGTTGTCATTTTATCAAAATTGGAAAAGCTCCCCCGTAAATGTAGCGTAGATGTCAAGACAAAAAGACAACAAGAGTGAAGTAATATAGATATTTTGCAATGTATTAATCAAGCATTAAAGAAGTATTGAATTTGTATTTCACAAGTGCAAAAATAGAAGTAGTAGAAACATATTAAACATTTCAGAAGTAGTTTTAAACATAAATTGAAGTCTCAAAATACTACATAAATTGAAGTCTCGAGCATAAACTGAAAAGTTCTACATCAAAGAAATGTGCAAAATATAATAAACTAAAGCAATCCAAGGAGCTAATATAACTAAAAAGATAGCATATGGATCTGCATCACTCGTCATCTACAGTCGTTGGATCTTCAGTCTCAGCAGAATGGTTGGGATCATAGAAGGCAGTAGCTGGATCCTATTAAGACTGAACATATAGGTCAATAACCCGGTATCCGTCTCATGAAGGATCACGAACCCTAGGATAGGGTCCACCAGGGATTTATGAGAAGGAGTGCATGTCCGCCAAGGAGTTGAACATCGCCTGGAAATAAATAGTGGTCTGATAGTCTGTCTGTCGGTGACGATCATCCTCAAGAGAATGACGCTCAAGTGCTAGTCTGTGGCGCTCATCCTGAACTCTGATGTAATCTCGCATCAAAGTCCGGAGCTCGTCCAAAGAGGCAGGTAGCTCAGGAGCAGCAGGGCCGAGGTAAGGTTTGTCAGCACCATATAGAGGAGAAGGAGGAGGAGGTGGTGTCGCTAAAGGAACAAGGTCAAAACACCAAGAAGCAAAGAGGTAGGCTGGCTCGGCAAGACAAGATAGGTACAATCCTCAAGAGAGATTTAGAAGTGCTCAAAGATAATATGCAAGTACATAGTGTACACAAGGTTACGCTTATTCTTGTGGGGTCATATCATTATCTGAATCATAGTCTTTGGAAAAGCTAAATTTAATTCCAAAGTGGATGTGATACAAAGCACAAAGCTCTAGGTTGGTAATATCATCAATGGAGGTATGTTTAGGCAGAATAATTGAAAATATAATACGATGTAAGTCATAGAGCCATCTATTCAAGTGTTTGGCCTTAAGTTGACCCTGAGGACGGGGGTTGGGTAAACAAATATAGTCCTTAAAAGAGTCTAGAGTCGTGCCGTCAGTGAATTTGTAAGATGTGATAGGTACTAAGGGATCTCCTTCATTGGAAATATGAAGAATTTCTCTTAAGTATTCAGCATCAAATTCAATATCTAATCCGGCAACACAAGATTTAATAGAGTCATCAACTGAGGATATATTACAGTAAAACATGCGAACAACATTGATAAATATTAAAAATCTAGTAGTCACTAAGTCATCCAATCATAACGCACGAAAAGTTTCCAAATAGTTAGGAAATACAGTAAAATTAATGGGACTGCTAGGATATATGCTACGGTCGACAAAATTATTGAACCATTTGATGGATTGATCTAATGATGCAAAAACTAATCTGTTAAATTCTTCATCGTCTGACAAGGCTGGGTTAAACAAAGATTAAGAAATATCATCCTGATTGGAAGATAAGACTTCTCATACTTTTTTTTTCTTCTTAAACAATTTGGGAGCCATGTAAATAATTAAAAATAGGATAAATATGAGTATACCTTCAATCAAATGATGAACAGTGGTAGAGAATAATGAAAGGAACCAAAATCCAAATTTTTAGCTCCTAAAACCGTACGAGGAGGAAGATCCAAGGGGATTAGGGTTTGAGAAAACTAGGTTTTTGGCCGCTGGGAGGTGTTGGAACCGATTGGAAAGATGATGGTGTATATAAAAGAGTGTGGGTCCCAAAAATTAAAACATAATCAAGGCCATCCGAACTCGGGCTGAGTTTGGTCCGAACTTTGTCCGAACTATAGTAGAGTTCTGATGTTCCATTTTTGTTTAAGTTATGGTTGACTTTCTCTTAGATACAAGTCAACTTTGTAGATCAATAAATTAGTAATTTATGAATTTCAATAATAATTATTAATAATATTTAATAAATCTTTTTTCGGTTATGTATTGATCATCTCATATTAGCTGTAGGGGTCATATCCCAGCTAGCGGTGGTCTAAAAGACAATTAAGTACCGTATCGCTTAGGATGTTTAAGCCTTTTTGACAGAATAACCCTTTCGGCTTGTCTCTAAAATAATTTTTACATATATGATCGAGATTTAAGAAAATATATATTAATTATATACCATTGATATCTAAAATTCCTAATTCATAACGTATAAAGTTGAATCAATCTTTTGCTAAAGGTTTAGTAAATATATCAGCTAATTGGTGATCTGTGTCAACAAATTCAAGATATATATCACCATGTGCTTGATGATCTCTTAAAAAATGGTGTCTAATCTCAATATGTTTGGTACATGAGTGACATATAGGGTTCTTAGTAAGATTGATTATGCTAGTGTTATCACAGTATATAGGGATCTTGGTGTAGTGACGATTATAGTCTTCATGGGTTTGCTTCATCCACAAAATTTGAGCACAAAAATATCCTGCGGCGATCTACTCAGCCTCAGTAGTTGACAATGCTACATAATTTTGTTTTTTGCTAAACCATGAGGCTAAAGATTTTTCTAAGAAATGACACGTGTCGCTGGTACTTTTTTGATCAACTTTGCATCCGGCAAAATTAACATCTGAATAACCAATAAGGTTAAACGACATGGTTTTGGGATACCATAAGCCGACAGTCGAAGTAACTTTAAGATATCGAAAGATACGCTTAACTGTGAACAAGTATGATTCCTTAGGATTAGTTTGGATCTTGCACATAAGCAAACACTAAACATTATATCAGGACGACTAACAGTTAAATAAAGTAGACAACCAATCATACCTCGATACTTATGTGTGTCAACTGGTTTGCCATGTTCATCAATGTCAAGCTTGGTAGAAGTTGCCATAGAAGTCCCAATTGATTTTGCATTTTCCATGTCGAACTTCTTGAATAAGTCTTTAGTGTACTTAGCTTGGTGAATATTCCTTATGAATTCTGCTTGATTTGAAGTCCTAGGAAGAAGTTCAGTTCTTCCATCATACTCATCTCGAATTTACTCTACATACACATAGCAAATTCTTTGCATAAAATCTTGTTAGTTGAACCGAAAATAATATCATCACCGTAAATTTGTACTAGTAAGAGAATTTAATAATTTAAAAATAGTCTCGTGTTCAGCTTTCCTTTTGAAAAACTTTTTTCAAGTAGAAAAGAACTAAGTCGCTCATACCAAGCATGATGGCTTGTTTGAGTCCATAGAGAGCTTTTCGTAGCTTGAAAACATGATTAGGAAATTTGAAATCTTCAAAACCAGGTGGTTGTGCAACATAAATCTCTTCTTTAATAAAATCATTTAGAAATGCACATTTTACATCCATTTGAAATAGTTTAAAATCATAAAAATAGGCAAAAGCAAATAACATGCGAATAGATTCTAATCTCGTAACTGGGGCATAAGTCTCGTCGTAATTAATACCTTCTTCTTGGTTATAACCTTGAGCTACGAGTCGAGCCTTGTTACGAGTGACTAAACCATTCTAATTAAGTTTATTTCGGAATATCCATCTAGTTCCAATGATCGGATGATCATTAGGTTTGGGATTTGGGAACAAGTTCCCAAACTTGATTCCGTTCAAATTGGTTCAATTCCTCTTGCATAGCAGAAATCCAAAATTTATCATTAAAAGCTTCTTCTATATTTTTAGGTTCTACTTGTGAAATGAATGCTACACTAGCAATCTCTAGTAGAAGAATGAATACTTACACCTTTGGTTAAATCACCTATTACCATATTTTTGGATAATCGATCATGAATCTCATCTTTTTTGGCAGACTTTCCACGTAGCTGGTACTGGATATAGTTTCTGCTGGTGCTTTGCTAGTGATTACATCTTCATCATTAATGTCATGTACTGCTTGAAAATTTAACTCATAAAAAGTAACGTTGATTAATTTTTCAATAATCATAAAACGTTTATTAAAAACTCTATATTATTTACTCTTAGCAGCATATCCTACAAAGATACCTTCATCTGCTTAGCATCAAACTTACCTAAGTTATCTTTGGTATTAAGAATAAAGCATCTAGAACCAAAAAACTTTAAAATAGTTAACAGATGGAGTCCTACCAAACGATAATTCATATGGAGTCTTTTTTATTTAGGTCGAATCAGAACCTTATTCAAAACATAACACGATGTATTTATAGCTTCTGTACAAAAATATTTTGGAAGGTTAAATTGATTAAGCATTACTCTACCCATCTTGCTTAGAGTTCTATTCTTACGCTCTACAATACCATTTTGTTGTGGAGTTCTAGGATAAAAAAATTCATGAGAAAAACTATTTGAATCATAGAAGTTTTGAAAATCAGCAATTTTGAATTTGTCACCATGATCACTTCGAATTCGAGTAATCATGAAGCCTTTTTCATTTTTTAACTTTTTGCAAAAATTTACAAATTCAAAAAAATGTATCAGTTTTATTTGCAAGAAAGAAAACCTATGTAAATCTTGAGAAATTATCAATAATCACAAAGACATATAATTTATTGCCAAGATTGGCTATTTTACTGGGTCCAAATAAATCTATATGGATAAGCTGCAAAGGTCGAGAAGTACTTACATCGTTAATTGATTTAAAGGAGGTTGTAGCTTTGTTCTTTTCACATTCACTACATACCATATCCTTCTTAAAAATAATTTATGCTAAGCCTCTCACTAGATTTTCAATAGAAAGTCTTACAATTGTGTCCATATTAGCATATCTTAGACGCATGTGCCATAGCCAGCATTCATCCTTGTTGGCATATAGGCATCTACCTGCGTAGTTAGTGTCTTCTGAGAGATAAAATAATTAAATATTGTCTTCCCTTATTCCTTCAAATATTGTTTTACCAATTGATCCATCAATTATAGAGCATTTGTCTTTTATGAAATTGATGCCATAACCATGATCAGCTAAGTGACTAATGCTAAGAAGGATATGTTTCAATTCAGTAACAAGGCAAACATCTTTAATTACTGGACAAGGAGACATACCAGCATCACCATTACCTATAATGTACCCTTTCAATTTGTTGCTAAAGGAAACGTATCCTTCTTTCTTCATCGACAGTATTGCGAATAAAGATGTATCATCAGTTATGTGCCGTGAGTAACCGCTATCGAGTATCCATTTGCTTTTAGAATGGGAATGGCGGTCTACCTACAAAATAATTTACAGATCTAACCTTGGTACCCATTTCTTAAAGGGTCCTGAAGTATTAGTCTTTGGTACCCACTTATATACATTCATATCAACCAGTTTTTAAGTCTACATAATAAAAAGATGTGTCCATTAGTACCACAATAATGACATTAGCATTGACATAATGATTGGATCTATTGTTGGTACAATGGGCATGTTGTCTGGTCTTATGAGGAGTATATGGATACTTGTAATAGAATACATGATTAGAAGGTTTGGCCTTCTTGGGTTGTGTATTATGAGTTTCCTTGGGTTTTGAGTGACTCGTGTTAGATTAGGAATCAGTCTGTATAGGCTATTTTCCTAATCTAATTTCTAAATTTTTGGATGTGTCATACAGTTCAGTGTATTTAGTAGTCAAGACATCTAATCTAATAAGTGCACAACTGTTTTTCTTCTTCTCTATCATAAACTCTTCCATGAGCTTGGCATAGTCATTGTCTTTTTGTTCAATACTGAGTAAAGCTCCATGCAAGTTTAATCTAATAGCATGTAATTCATTTGTGTCGCTAGATGATTGTGTCTTTCTAATATCATCTAATAGTGTAGACAATCTATTAATCTCCACTAAAAGTATCACCCAATTCACCAAAAGTAAAGTCATCATAAATGGGGTTGTTTGATACCTTATCAAAAGCCATTAGACAAACATTTACAGCGTCTTATGATTTATCATCGTCTGAGTCGTTGGCTTCACTTTCGTACCAAATGATGGTATTAACATACTTTCGGGAGGATGGTCCTTTGTTAGGACTTTCTTCTTCTTTTTCGAAGTCACATGCTTCATTATCTTGACAGCTTTCATGAGTTGCTTCCAGTAGTTTCCAGATCTCATGTGATGTATTGCATGTAGAGATACGATTGAACTTATGCTTGTCTAGAGCATAGTAAAGAGCATATATTGCCTTTGTATCAAGGCTTGCTGCCTTCTTTTCTTCTTCAGTATAATCATCATCTGCTTTGTCAACCTTTTTATAACCATTAATGACGTATGACCATAAATCATAACCCAGAGATTTAAAAAATCATCTGTATTTTCCAATAAATATAATCAGTACTGTCAAATATAGGTGGCTTATCTAGATTTTGACCTTCATTACTTCTGGTAAAAAGAGGTCGTATAGTTTTCATGTGTATTCTAGAGTGTATAGTCTAAGTACAGTTAATATAACCTTTTATGATAGCAATTTTAGGATCGAATAAGCAACTCTAGAGGGGGGTGAATAAAGTACGTATATATGCAGAGGAATAAAAATCACCCAGATAAAAATTAACACAGTTAGCTAACAATCTAGATATAAAATGACAGTAAGTAAATAGAGAGAGAGAGAGAGATCAGCAGTCACAAACACAACGATATATAATAGTTTTCCTCTGAGAGGTCTAGTCCAATACCGAGAACTCTAGCTCGAAGTTGAAATCCACTATCAAGTGAAACACAAGTTTTGATATAAAGGCTTACAACTTCGTACAGACACGAGCTTTGATCCAAAGGGATCGTATACATCTTGAAGTGTTTGAACTTCTCGACAAGCTCCTTTTTAAAACTCTTGAAAACTTCTAACCAAGAACGCACTGACACTAAAGGCTTAGAAGTTGTAAATAGATTAGGATTGAAAATTGAAAAAGCTTTTTCACTGAAGTAATAGAGAAGAGAAGAGAAAGTGAATTGAGTGAATATGAATGGTGAATTTCTTCTATATTTATAGTATTTTTATAAACCAAGTTGGGGGCAAATTTGTATGCCAAACATTTATTTTTTGGAACGTTAGAGCCGAGTTTGCAGAAAGAAATAGTTGTACGGGTTTACTGGGTCTAGAAACCGAGTTCGGACCGAACTTGCACCGAGTTCGTACCGAGTTTGTTTCTCCTGAATCCAGTCAAAATTAGAATGGGTTTGGGTTGGTTGGGCTAACTTGGTTCTGAAAAATAGGTTGGACTATTTTTAAAACTTGAAATTTTTGGCTAAAAATAATATGGGTTTAAAAAATATTTTGGGTAGCCTCTAAATGCCAAGTGCGACTCCATTTACATATTTTCCTATACTCAGTAAATAGAAAAATTATATTGACTCTATACTGAAAATAAGTCGCATCCCAATCTCTGAAACTGTAGCTGTAGTAGCATTACGTCTTGTATCGTCAGTTCTCGTAGGTTATATCAAGTCCAAGTTTAGACGATTATCGAAATAAGGTTTGACCATGATCAATAGGACAACAAAGTTCCCGGGCCGCATGATTGCTTTTGCGGTCTGACTTCACTGAGTCAAGTTTTGGGCGCATAGCTTCTTGGCTATGGATTTAGATTTTTTTATGCTTCTACAAGACCCCCCTCAAAGTTTTTAAACTGATAAGTTTGAAATACTTTTAATAAGAAGCCTGGATGAAAAGAACTTGAGCGCATGGATTGTCTGTCGCATAAACTCGTTGTATACGAGTCTGCCAGGCTGTCAAATCTTCATTAAATGAAAGTTTTGTCTCAATCTTTGAGCGGATCTCTTCGAATTCTGAGTCATCTTCAAATACAGATCTCGAGGTAGCAGTTCACAAAGGATGAAGGAAAATTGAAAACCCAAGCGTCGTCGTTTTCTTTGACTGCCATGCTGCTGAAAGACGGCACAAAAATTGAAGGGTTGCCATCATCTCTAGCCACCTATTTTTTGCCTATAAATAGGGGCTCTGTTGGAGTAAGAAAGCCTTTACTTGATGCTCGAGTTTATTCTCCCCCCTTTGTCTTCGAGTTCTTGCTGGACTGCTATGGCCCCCAAATCTTCATCCTTCGCCATTGCCAAGAAGACCGACAAGAAGAAGCGCCCCACAGCCGATGCTAAGGCCAAGGATAATGCCCCTTCGTATCGTCCGGATGTCCAGGTACCGATCAAGGATAAGTGCAACGGAGAAGAAAACTCCTGAACTCATAGACACTTCTTGCGCGGTCTGCCACATGGATGATGAATCATCTAGAACATGTGCAGACATTTTTCCACATAACCTTGCCATATGGATGAGAGATCGTCTAGAAAATGCGTAGGTTTTTATACGACCATGTCGCATGGATCATGCATTGGCCATGACTCGGTCACATGAATGAGAGATCATCTAGAACATGCACAAATTATGACTCTGCCACCTGGATGATATAACATGCATAGACTATGACTCTGCCTCATGGATAACCAATCATCTAGAACATGCGTAGTCTGAGACTCTACCGAATGGATGAGCAACCACCTAGCACATGCGCATACTGTGTTTTTTGCCGAGGGTGCACATATTATCTCGATGGTTCTTACTACCTTCCCTCTTCTGATTTTGTAGTGACTTTACCTGTGGCTCCTTCCGGGAAAGTGCTTCTTGGGCAGGCTCATGCCATGCTGGGTGTAAGATTTGACAATATAGTGGCAAATGTTCGGGCCCAGATAGACAAAGATCAACCTGTGATGAGGCATAAATTGATAGCGAACCAGACCTGGTACTTCTTGCTTAGCCAGATAAATTCTGGGAAGATTGCAAATGATGAAGGTGCCTTCTACTTGAAGTCCATCTTTTTGTTTGGGGATGCTCTTACTAATTTATACCTCGAGGTAGTAAAAATTAGAGAAGACAGGGACTTCACCTCTTGTAAAATAAAAATGCATATGTCTACGATAGAGCCCATCTGTCATTGTCGGCTTTTAACATATCAACATTTTCGAGGATAATGGAGGAGAACTTAAATTTGGACCAATCAGGAGCCCTGGTTGGCCTTATCCATCCCGGTACAAAGATTAAGAAGGCTATTGAGACTTATAAGGAGTCGCCTTCTTTTTCTCTTTGGGGGTTGGAACCTAGTGTCACCGTGAGTGAACTGGGGCCGAATCTCCACCCTTATGGTGCTGATACCTTTCTCAACCGTTTGGTGGATAAGGGATCCTATCCGCCGGGGAAACTATGCTTGCACAATTGGGTGCATTATACAACCTCTTGGATTGACTTGACCATATGGGCCTTGGAAAAGTACTAACAGACCCTCAAAGAGGCCAACCTCTACTATACTATAAGGGGTTCCTACTATGGCTTGGAAACAAACCCAGCTTTTTTTCTTGTCCTGTCATAACGGGACATTCTTCACTCCTGGCGGGGAGTTGGGACTCGTATTTCATGAAATATACGATGTCTAACGGTTGCCCTGGGGTGAGGATCCGTATGAAGAATACACTCCCAACAATAAGGAGCTGGGAGAGATGGAAAAGAAGAATCTGGAGTTCCTTGCCGTATATAAGGAATTACTGTGTCATCACAGAACTTGCCAACAGAATTCTAAGAAGAAGGAGAACAGCTCGGAAGGGGCGTCCCCCCATATTACAACTTGGACCCATTACCTCTTTGCAGTTGACGATTCAGGTTAGGTTGGTGTCCGAAAGCCCTGGTCTTGGAAGGAAATTAGCGACTTAATGCGTAACTCTCCGAGATCAGTTGCAACTGGTGATGGGATTGGTGGTCCCGATGACTCATTCAGTTACTTTTACGAAGACACCCAACAGTTATCCAATAAGGATGAGCTGGCTGGGTTCTTAATGATATGGCTACAAAATTGCATAGTCCCTGGGGGCTCAAAGAAAATTGAAAGAGCTAGCCGCAACCTCATACTTCCAGCGGTGAAGTTAGCTTTTGGCCATCAGTTTGATTTACTCCCAGTGATGGTCTGCAGCATCCATTGCGGACTTCATGCTTTCATGAGGAAGGTGCTAGAACATGGAGGTTCCGAGGATTTTAATCGGGTCCAGATGTCTTTCCATTATCCTTTTGGTTAGCTGTTAATACGCTGCCGACCCCTGATGTATCCTGGGCTAGAGGGAAACACAACGGATAAAGACACTTTTATCTGTCGATATGGCGTGATGCCTTGGGTTTATACTGAGGTCCCAACCTGCCGTCACACACTTGCTTACATGAAAAATTATTCCTTCTTTGTCTCAGTTCCTACATTCATGGAGGATAAGAGGAATAAGGTTCAGCATGATGGTGGTGCTAGCAGCCAAGCCTTATCGTCGAGACTCTTCCGCTGGCTAATATTCATCCAACCTTCATACCTGGTGTACCGGAACCAGAATTTTTTCTTCCTGGAACCCTACCCGCCGAGTAGGTTCACTCGCCAATTTAGCTACAGCCAGTTCATGCTTAGCAACTCTATCCCGTATCTTAGCTTCGTAGGTAGCGTTCTTGATAGCGCTCGAGCCTGGGATTATTATACTACAGCTGGCACTCAGGTCCTCTTTACACTTCCTGATACTAGTGATCCTTCATAGATTCTCTATGCATCAGCTAATTTCCACGTGGCAGTAAACGTACAATTGCCTAGATTTGATCAAGGGATTAGCTTCATTGTGGGCACTAAAATGGTGCCCCAGGGCAAAAAATTTCAGGAAAGGTTTGGGAAGAGGTAAGGGATGCCCTACACCATAACCCGCTGATCCTGAGTCAATAACGGGGGAGAAGAATACTTTTGACGATCCTCTACCCCTGGTGGACTCTTTGTTGAAGCGCAGGGCTTCTTTTATGAGGAGCCCCCCGTCTAAGAGGAGAAGATAGAACCAATTACGGCTATAGGATATGGTTTGTGGAAGAAGCCTGCTAGCCAGTCTTCTGTGAAGGAAACAGAGGAGGAAGAAGAAGAGGTAGGACCCCTTGCACTAGTAATTTACTAACCGGCTCTCCTTGATGCCAATACGGTATCCATAAAACCTCTTATCTTTATTACTGTGTCCTTCCCCTTACGATACTCTTATTTTTGGTTTATCTAGATTTGTGTAGAGACCGGGAGTAGTAGTGAGGAGACTTCCCCATCGGGCTGCTACCGTGGGGGTTTCTTATAGGGAAGTAGAGACGATATCATCCTCATTCGAACCTGACGTTGTTACTGAAGAGCCCGTCGTTGAGGCGGCGGAAGAGCCTGGCTTGGGCTGGATGTCCAAGGAGCCTGACACTTCTTTGGCCAATATATCAGTTGATGACATTGATGCCCTGGGGATACCTCTAACTACACTAACCGAGTCGCAAACCCCGGTGCCCCCTTCGGGTATGTTGTTTCGTAACTTCACAAGTGATGAGGTTTTTCAGCTTAAGTTCTTCGCCCTTTGGGTGAGGTTAATCACAGGTTATTTTGATTCCTCATGTCCTTCCTCCCTTGTGAAGATGATCAACGTGGCAGCCGAGGATGATGTAAAGGAAGAGGAAGAGCATGGGCTAGTTAGAACAAGTTACACTTCTACCCCATATTCTTTCGGAGCTGAAGCACCTTGACCCGCTCTGGTGACTGTTGTGGAGCAGACTTCTGCTGCCGGTTCATCTAGCGTGGGGACTGTCCTGCCGTCTTTCCAGGTCGAAGCTGCGAATACGGAGCCAAAAATTCTTCTGGTGTCAGAATTACACAGCCCCCTCAGGGACTTGCTCTTAATCTTGATGCTATGGTAGTTGATATTGCTAGGTTGCTTAGCATCCAGACGCTTCTTTAAACTGCGAGGGACTTGGTTGCAACAAAAGTAGCTAGTCGCTCTGCAGCTACTGCTCTGCCCCTGGACTGTCAAACGATGTTGAGCTAGCTTTCTAACTGGTAGCAGCTACTTTTTCTCCGGTTCCCTTGAAACCTTCCACCTGAGTCGAGGTAGACAAAACCTCAAAGACCCCTATTTAGAGCTTCTATGAGCTGCTCAAGCAGGGGGTTCAAAACGTCCTAGAGCGAAAAAAGTATTTTGCCTAGGCTAAATATGTTGCCAGTGGTCAAGTTAAAATTTTGAAGACCCATTCTGGTCTTGAAAAATAGCTGATTTGTTGCTCCTGAAGTTAACCGAAGTTGAGCAGTGTCTGGATGAACTGCAGCGGGCACAGGGATTGGATATGACGACCATGGTAGCTAAGGAGCATGGTCTTCTTATACAAGCCATAGAACATGAGAAGACCATTTATGCGACGAGCAAGGAGGTCCTGAAGTGTGACCTCTGGAAGTTAAAACTTGAGCATAGCGAACTGGCCGAGTGTGGGGTGGCATGTCTCTCTCGCCAGGACTTCATAACCCATGAGGCGAGCCTCGTCACCAAACATATCAAGGAGCTCCAAGCCAAGGTTAAGACGATGGAGGTGGATATTCAGGAAGCCCATCGGGAACGAGAGACTATCTACAAGAAGACTAGCAAAATTGCCAAGAACTCGGATGTCTTGGATGATACTCTGAAGAAGTTGGAAGACAGGCATGAGGCCCACGCCCGTCTTCAGGATCTTGCTACTATAGCTTAAGAGGCCGAGCTTCGAGCTAGGAAGAGGGTAGATCCTGCCGTTGTCAGGCTCCGAGGGTGAATAGAAGAGCTGTGTACCAATGCATAACATCAGTAGTCTTGTCCTTCATTTTTTCTTCCCTTTTGTCTTGCTTTGCTTTGATTGGGGCATTAGTAGACCCTCAATGTAGTTTGCTCTTTATTTCCTTTATGCAAGAGAAATAAGAAAATTTTATTTTTGTCGTAATTATGTGTGAACTTGGATATTGTACTGGAGTTAATGTGGACGTAGTACAACACCGTAGTTATTAGGGACATCCCACTGGGGGTATTTTAGTGGACCTATTACTTATTGCGCACTTGAGTGCAAATAATAAGTTCGAGACGAAGTCCTATTAGAGATTATATAGGCGTGATAGCTTTGTGGACTTATTATCCCTGGCATACTTAAAGTTAAGTACGGATGATAAGTTTGGATGAAAACCAACATCAGAGGTATTATGGACGTGACAGTCGATAGTTAAATAGGGAGGTTTGCTTAGAGGTAATGTGGATATGGCGAACCTAGAATTCTACTAGGAGAATCCTATTAAGAGGTTATGTGAACATAATAAGATTTTAACCATGTGGAAGGAATGTCAAGACAATAGTTTAGAGGTGATGTGGATGTAAACTAGTGCCCGAGTAAGCTAATTTTTAAAGTGGTCCAAACGAGAGTGTCGTTGGACCTGGGGACTGCCCTACTGGAGAGATTTTGAGGATCCATTATCTATTGCGTATTCAGGACTCCTGAATATAGATAGTAGATTTCTACAATAAATTATGGGGGAAATCTCATGTCGCACATGTGCACCTTCTTGGATGAACAAAAAATATAAATACTGTATATCTTAGCTGCCCTATTGGGGATAGGGGAGTACAAGACTAGATTAGACATAGTAATTCTTGAGTAACTTATCATTGATCGGCATCATTAGCAAATTTCGATTAGGTTTTGAAAGCCTGTATGTGCCGTTGGAATACACTACTTCCACAACGAAGGGGCTTTCCCATTTGGCTTAGAATTTCTTGGCCTCCTTGTGCGTCATGACCATCTGTCTTCTCACTGCTAAGACGAGGTCACCCATTTGGAATGTTCTTTCCCTGACTCATTTTTTGAAAGCTCCGGAGATGCGTGCTTGGTATAACTCAATGCGGTGTTAAGCTAAGAGACATTTTTCATCGAGTGCTTCCAACTCTTGTAGTCATCGGTGGTGGTTGTCGTCAGCTGTCAACTTGCAGGAGAGGGCTACCCGAAGAGAGGGAATTTTGACCTCTAGAGGGAGCATGACCTCTCTGCCATATATGAGGGAGAATGGCATACTTTCAGTTAGAGTTCGGACCGTTGTATGATAGGCCCAGAGACATTCTACCAGCTTATCGTTCCAATTATGTTGATTAGTCGAGACAAGCTTTTTGAGTATCTTTATAATGGTCTTGTTGAATGCTTCCGCT
>JAYESA010000002.1:121647281-121666738 GCA_036927795.1 Iris macrosiphon
GCAGTCATTACTATCTTGCTTCTGATTTTCATGCATCTTTACCTTTATGCACCAGTGATATGTATATATTTCCTTGTTCATACTTTATTTCCTTCACCTTGCTACTTGCTACAACTGCTTTATAGTTTTTATCATTTAATTGGAACTGTTGTTAGAGGTGTACTTGCTCCAATCCTGACTGGATATATTTTTCAAAGGATCTGGAGGATTAGTGTCTGACGTTTTATGGACCTCAGCCTGTCGATGGTGCAGACAGGGACCCCCTAGTTTAGGAGTGATTTTCGGGTTGGTAGCCGGGATCACTAGGACCTCATGTAAAACCACTAATCCTAAAAATCCTATTAATTTTTTTAATTAATTATTAATTTAATTGTAGTAATTAGTGGCTAATTAGGAGAAATATATTTTATTTAATTTTAAATTTAGGTGTTTGTGAATTTAGGGAATTTATGGGGCCATTAGAAATTTTTCCTAATTTATTCCATGTAGGAGACCCCGTGGACCGTTGCTAGCTCAATGGTATGCATTAATACAAATTCTAGATTTTTCTATGTGTATATATGTGTGTGTGTATATATATATATATATATATATATATATATATTTAAAAGAGAAAGAAAGAAAAAGAAATGGAAAAGGAAAAAGAGAGAAAAAGAAAGAAATATAAATTTTCCTTAATGGATCCCTAAACCCAATAGCCTTAAGAAAACCCACCTACCCTTTCAACAAAGCCCCCCCCCCCCCCCCCCCCGCTGGAATTCAACAGCAACCACCCGGCCCCTTATGTAATATGTAAACCAAATAGAATATGAAGCAACAGCAGCTTCAACTTTTCTTCCCCCCGCGCGTTATACCCGCAGACCCGCGCCTATTTTCATATATATAACATATCATTCATTTTCAACCAAACCCTAACCCTAGATCATCCTTTCTCCTCCTCTTCCCATCTAGACCTAGAGATAGTCGTCGCCGAGCCAGAAAACTGCCGTCCAGACCGCCCAAACCGATCTCGACGACCGCGACCCCGCGCAACACCGCAACTGCAGAATTCAGCAGTAACTTACCTGTGTTCCATCGTCGTTTTCCGTTACCCTCGCTGAACCAAACTCCACCCCGCCTTCACCGATACGCTCACCCCTTAACCCTCTTCCATATTTGTATGTTAGTTGACCTCGAATAGCGCGTAACCCTAGGCAAAAACAGAGTCCAAGTTGACGGAAAAAGACCACTTTTTGGTATCGTAGAAAACTGCGGTGACCACCCATGTTCCCGGGTTCGTATCTTCCACCACAGAGATCTGAATCCAATTTTTCTTTTTGGTATGCGGAGACCACTTGACCTAGTTTAATCTCTGTTAAATAATATTAGATTATTAATTGCTGTAGTTAGAATTAAATTCGTTGGAAAACCATGAAAATATTTTTTTTTAGATTTCCAAAAGTTGTAAAACGGAGCGCACCCTGCCAAACGGGACCGCTCCACCACGTACCAAGTGTACCAAATGATGCGCACAGTATACTGAACACATGAGAGTTCGCAGAAACTAATTCGGACGCGTGTGCGTGTCGAAATCAGCCCGTATCCGCGGACAATCCCCGTGTCACAACTTTTGTGAAAGCCGTGCGCCTTTTGTGCACGCTCGTCAGATTAAGACGAAACTTACGCCACTGGACTCGTGGTAACGCGCTGGTCCTGTGACCCAATTTTCATGCAATTCTGAGACCGTTGACCAAGTCGCCAATTGGTGGGCCCCACTGTTGAATTTTTGGGCAAAATTGTGTTCGACCCATCGGAATCCACATTTGGACATACCGTTGGGTTCGTATTGACATTTAGAGTTTGTTTGACTTATAATTTATCCTATTTAGAGACTGTTACCCTTGACACACTTTTCGGTACAAAGTGGGCCACACGTGGACCCCACTTTGACCCAAAATTACTGTTTTGCCCCTGTGTCCAAATTGGACGAAAGGAAAGTGCTTTCTAGCTATTTTGCTTATTCTGGGAACATTGGTGATATCTATTTCAGCATTCGGAGATATTTGTTCTGATGCCATAGCTTCTGATCCTGTGCGCATGATATCTGGACGTTACACTTTGCAGCTTTCTTGTCAGGCAAGATACCTTGCCAAATTGCTTACAGTATTTTGCATGCTTAGTATATTTCTGTATATTTATTGCATTTCTGTTTATTCATTATATGTGTAGTTTCTTTTAGTCATTACTATATATTAGATATGTTGACACACACTTGACACCTAGTATCATGAGAGGACAATCAGTAGGCGTATGGGCTTTAACCACTCTGGTAAACCATAGTAACTAGAACGCACTATGGTGGTCGTGTCCGATGGTCGCTACCCCTGAGGTATGTCGATTTATGGAGTCACGAGGGTCGCTACCCCAAAGGTATGTCGGCTGATGATGTTCTAGACGGGTGTGTGAGTTATGAGGCTTAGATCGAGTAGCCTACCCTTGCCCATATGTCAAAAAGTTGTCCTTATTTGCATTCATATAGATTGTCTTGTATAGCATACTTACATATTTTCTACCTATTATGTATGTTTACTGTATTCAAATTGGCTTGCTTCTATATATATTGTTACGTCCCTCTGAGGACTTGTCCCTTCCAGGTGTATCTGTTCTTGAGTATTCGCAGGCGTGCAGATTCGGATGGTTACATATGTTTCGAGGATGTCTTCTCTTTGAGCCTCGTGGTCGTTAGCTGGTATTATTATATTGTGTTTATTGTGTTATACTTTTTCATTCGAGTTGGTAGTGGATTTATTTCCATCCAACTATCATCCTTAGATACTTATATTGAGATCTAGTTTCATAGATACTGGTTATTTATTTATATTAATTTTCTGTGGATGAGATTAGATTGTACCCTATGACTTGTGATAGATTTTATACCACTTGTGGATTTGATATTCATATTACAACGTACGTATGGGTTATGGTTTCCATATATGGGAGTTGTCATATCCTTGCGGTTGGCATACTTACGTGTCCTAGTCCTATGTATTTTAGGACTGGGGCATGACATATTTTTGTGGTGGCCCATGCAGGTCGAGAGCATATTGTCTCGGTTACGTTACTGTACCGAGCAAGCCTGCAAATAGGATTAGAGTATAGGATCTCATCCACAATTGATTATGATTCGCTCTCCTTCCAATCTGTTCTATTTGAATAGTTGCATCATGCTTGATTCATGTGCTTCCCTAATTCCTTGAGTATATCCCCCTCCTAGAATATAGAAGTCCCTATTGTTAGATGATAAGTAGGGTAACCTTCCTATTAAGAGTACAAATAGAGTATTGACACACCATTAAGTTTAGAATATCTAGTGAACCCTAGAATTCTGTATCTATAGATTGGTTTACCCTTACCCCTTGATGTATTATGGAAGACTTGAGAGCAGTATGAACACTACTAGAGTTAGTTAGAGATTTTATCATAATGTTTGACCCTAGTATTGAGGAACCAATAGAAATCCAAGGTTCAGTATTATGACTAATCTAGCTTTTCGTGGTGAGATAGTACTAGAGAACTATAAATTTAGCTTTTGTCTTAATAGTAGCAGACAGTACCATAGAAAGCCAAGAGCAATGCATAGAATATTTTCTTGATCATACCTCAAACGCAGAGATTAGCATAGCATCTTCCCTTAGAAAACTATGCCATTATCTAGAGTCTTTCTATTTAGTTTTATGACTTGTTCCTCTGAACCCTTAGCGCTCGCTATTAGTGAGACGACTAAATTTCTTTCCTTCATCTTTCAATTCGTGCCACCTAAACCTCTCTGATTATAGACCAAGTGATTTTATTCTATGTTAGGATATATAGCTTGCTAGGATTATAGTTGTAAACTTGAATTTTGAATTCCTGTGCTTAGTAGTTAGAACTTGATAGTTTTAAATTATTCTTGTAGATTGCGATCTGATGATTATCCCTTAGTTTTTAAATTGCGTAACATGTACCCCCACCTCGATACGAGTTATATTCCCTTTCCCTTGAGGCCAGTAACTGTTCTATTCTTACTATTGACACTTGCACTAAGACTAAGACTTTGGACGACCATGACCTATGTAATGAAAGAGGATACCCTAATAAGTACCAAGAGCCCTTCTCGTAGACCTTAACAAGAGTTTCTACGGTATCCTTAAGACAATTACAGTATTAGTTTATTTTTATTAGTTGGGTAGTATACCTCACAACCTAGTATCACATAGTCTTTTGCCCTATTATTGAAGTGTAGCTGAATGACATTAATTGTGTGCTAGTATAAGAAGATAATGTTCATCAGACTGTAGAGCTTAGAAGCCCATACCCCTATTTGGTCGACTATCGACGTAGACAAGGAGTTAGTATGACAACTGTAGAGATTGTAAGAGCCTTATCTTCTTAATGAACTTGGATTATTTTGTAACTTCTCTCATCATAATCTAGCGTACTTATATTTTCTGTACTACCTTGACTTATGCTGCTATTATAGCCTAGTTTTTTCAACCTTATTCTTTTATCGAGCTTGCTCATGACATATGTATTATTGGGTGCATACAATGATACAATTGCCTAATCAGAATCGGTGTATTAAGGTCTAGCTAACCTTAGTGCGCTTGGTTCGCTCTTCGCATGACTACTTTACGTGGATTGAGATATAGGGTAGTAGACGAATATACTTGCCCCTAGATATGTTTGACATATCATATCAGTTACATAACTGTACTGATACGAGCATGTAAATAGGAAATTACCAAAATAGGATTTCAATCCACAACTGCCCTGACAACTCTCTTTCGAATTCTTTAATCTCTTTGAACCTCGTACTTGTATTCTATCACCTTTACCTTGAATTCTTTATTATTTTTCTCCGTCTTCCCTTATTTCGGAAAGACAAAACCTCGTGCTGGTATAAGTTGACACACTGATAGTACTAGATATACCCTATAAGGCTAATCACATGACTTAGTGACTCTCTTTTATAATTGATTAAGGGCATATCATAGGTGATATATTTGGTGTTAAAACTTTGAGGATTGAATAACATGATTAAATAATTGAGGAATAGTTTTCCTAGATGTATAGCCTTAGGTGATAGATGGGTAAATTATAAGTTGGGTAGATTGTAAAACCCTCACCCAAAATTGGACCTACTTGGCTTAGATAGTGAGACTAAGACTAGATTGAATCCAGTTAGAAATAGAACACGGTATTTTTTATTTAATTTTGCAATAATTATATCACTTAGAGCACCTTACCGTGCTTCGATAATTGGAGCACTACAATAGCCACTGCCTTCCTACAAATTCAACACCCTTATCCTAGACATGTCCATCTTCCATTCTGATATTTGTTTAACTTATAATTAAGCTCCCTTGTACTACACTTTGGTCGTGCAATATCGCCCACTCCTTTAAACCTAGCCTTGTTTTTTAAACAATGTAAATCTTATACCACCCTTGATATTCTATACTTTGGGTAGAATGTAAAACCCCTAATCCTAAAAACCCTATTAATTTTTTTAATTAATTATTAATTTAATTATACTAATTAGTGGCTAATTAGGAGAAATAGATTTTATTTAATTTTTATTTTAGGTGTTTGTGAATTTAAGAGATTTATGGGACCATTAGAAATTTTTCCTAATTTATTCCATGTAGGAGACCCCGTGGACCGTTGCTAGCTTAATGGTATGCATTAATACAAATTCTAGATTTTTCTATGTGTATATATATTTATATATATATATATATATATATATATATATATATATATATATATATATATATATTTAAAAGAGAAAGAAAGAAAAAGAAATAGAAAAGGAAAAAGAAAGAAAAAGAAATAAGAAAAAGAAATAAATATAAAATTCCCTTAATGGATCCCTAAACCCAATAGCCTTAAGGAAATCCACCTACCCTTTCAACAAAGCCCCCCCCCCCTCTCCGCTGGAATTCAACAGCAACTACCCGGCCCCTTATGTAACATGTAAACCAAATAGAATATGAAGCAACAGCAGCTTCAACTCCCCCCCCCCCCCCCGCGCGTTATACCCGCAGACCCGCGCCTCTCTTCATATATATAACATATCATTCATTTTCAACCAAACCCTAACCCTAGATCATCCTTTCTCCTCCTCTCTCCCATCTAGACCTAGAGAGCGCCGCTGCCGAGCCAGAAACTGCCGTCCAGACCGCTCAAACCGATCCCGACGACCGCGACCCCGTGCAACACCACAACTACAGAATTCAGCAGCAACTTACCTGTATTCCATCGTCGTTTTTTGTCACCTCGCTGAACCAAACTCGACCCCTCTTTCATCGATACGCTCATCCCTTAACCCTCTCACATATTTGTATGTTAGTTGACCTCGAACAACATGTAAACCTAGGCGAAAATAGCGTCCAAGTTGACGGAAAAAGATCACTTTTTGGTATCGAAGAAAACTGCGGTGACCACTTATGTTTCCGGGTTCGTATCTCCCACCACAGATATTCGAATTTGATTTTTCTTTTTGGTATGCGGAGACCACTTGACCTAGTTTAATCTCTGTTAAATAATATTAGATTATTAACTACTGTAGGTAGAATTAAATTCGTTGGAAAATTCCGAAAACATATTTTTTCCAGATTTCCAAAAGTTGTGAAATGGAGCGCGCCCCGCCAAACGGGATCGTCCCGCCGCATACCAAGTGTACCAAATGGTGTGCACAATGTACCTGGACATGTGAGAGTTCATGGAAACTAATTCGGACGCGTGTGCGCATCGGAATCAGCCCGTATCCACGGACAATCCTCGTGTCGTAACTTTTACGAAAACTGCGCACATTTTGTGCACGCTCGTCAGATTGCGATAAAACTTGTGCCACTAGACTCATGGTAATGCGCTGGTCCTGTGACCCAATTTTCACACAATTCTGAGATAGTTGACCAAGCCGCCAATTGGCGGACCCCATGGTTGACTTTTTAGACAAAATTGTGTTCGTCCCATCGAAATCCATATTTGGACATACCGTTGGGTTTGTATTAACATTTAGAGTTTGTTTGACCTATAATTTATCCTATTTAGAGACTGTTACCCTTGGCACGCTTTTTGGTGCAAAGTGGGCCACACGTGGACCCCACTTTGACCCGAAATTACCGTTTTGCCCCTGTGTCCAAATTGGACGAAAGGGAAGTGCTTTCTAGCTATTTTGCTTATTCTGGGAACTTTGGTGATATCTATTTCAGCATCCAAAGATATTTGTTCTGAGGCCATAGCTTCTAATCATGTGCGCGTGACATCTGGACGTTACACTTTGCAGCTTTCTTGCCAAGCAAGATACCTTGCCAAATTGCTTACAGTATTTTGCATGCTTAGTATATTTCTGTATATTTCTTGCATTTTTGTTTATTCATTGCATGTGTAGTTTTTTCAGTCATTACTATATATTAAATATGTTGACACACACTTGACACCTAGTATCATGAGAGGACAATAAGTAGGCGTATGGGCTTTAACCACTCTGGTAAACCATAGTAACTAGCACGCACTATGGTGGTCGTGTCCTATGGTCTCTACCCCTGAGGTATATCGATTGATGGAGTCACGAGGGTCGCTACCCCAGAGGTATGTCGGCTGATGATGTTCTAGACGGGTGTGTGAGTTGTGAGGCTTAGATCGAGTAGCCTACCCTTGCCCATACGTCAAAAAATCTTTCTCATGCATTCATATAGATTATTTTGTACAGCGTACTTACATATTTTCTACCTATTATGCATGTTTACTGTATTCAAATTGGCTTGCTTCTATGTATCTTGTTACGTCCCTCTGAGGACCTGGCCCTTCCAGGTGTATCTGTTCTTGAGTATTCGCAGGAGCGCAGATTCGGATGGTTAGAGGATGTCTTCTCTTCGAGCCCCGTGGTCATTAGCCGGTATTCTTATATTGTGTTTATTGTGTTGTACTTTTTCATTCGAGTTGGTAGTGGATTTGTTTCTATCCAACTATCATCCTTAGATACTTATATTGAGATCTAGTTTCATAGATACTGGTTATTTATTTATATTAATTTTCTGTGGATGAGATTAGATTGTACCCTGTGACTTGTGATGAATTTTATACCACTTGTGGATTTGATATTCATATTACAGCGTACGTATGGGTTATGGTTTCCATATATGGGAGTTGCCATATCCATGCGGCTGACATGCTTACGTGTCCTAGTCCTATGTACTTTGGGACTGGGGCATGACACCTCAGTTGTTGTATTGATTAGCTTTTCGTACCAGATTTGTCCCCGGCTTTTGGGTTGAGACTTGTATTGTATTTGATTCAGGATGATGTTATATTATTATTATTGTTGTTGTTGTTATTTTAGTATAAGTTGTTTAGACTTTGTAGTTGTTAGACTTCTTTGTTATCTTATCGTGCTTAGATTCGTGATTGAGTACTTGCGTTATCATTATTATATTGCTCCTCCGTTTGGAGTTGAGATGTTGACAGGTATATATATTGATTGCATGAGATTGTTAGCTAGATAGTAGACCTAGATAGCGTTCTACCGCCGATGCTGCGGCGTAGGCTGGACGTACCCACGACTCATGCCCAATTTTTCGGGTGCGGGCGTTGACAAACATGATCAGGTAAGACGGATTACAAGTGAGGTATGTAACCAGAATGTACACGATGTAACCCAAAACTCAACATATAACTAATACCAATAGATATATAAAACTCCAAAATAATACTAGTTATAACTAATACTAATATATACATCTCAATATAACATAGAACTAACTATAATACTAACATGCATAGATATGTATAGTTAATATAACTAACTATCAAGATATACAACCTATTAGTATATGAGACTAACTATCAATCATAACATATATATACTAGTTTACATATCTAACTATCTACATAATCAAACATATACAACTAACTAACTACTATAGTAACTAACTAGACTAAACCAACCCATTATCCAATACCTTGAGTATGCCTCAATACCTTGACATTACCTTGGTATCCTAAGGTAATTTAAATCCTAATACATATAGCTAATATATATAGCTAACCCCCATATACTAAACTATTAAAACTATTAACTACTAACATATAATACATACAATACATAGATACATATACCTACATAATAACTTACTACATATCTAACAAGTATATATATTCCTCTCACAACCTATATATATAGATATATATAATCACACACATATAAATAACTATATATATATATATATATATATATATATATATATATATATATATATATATTATATATATAATATATATTTAAACCAACACACACACACACACACACACACACACACACACACACATATATATATATATATATATATATATATATATTATATATATATATATATATATATATATATATATATAACTATATGTGTGTATATACTAGTGTATATATATATATATATATATATATATATATATATATATATATATATATATATATATATAATCACATATATGTACACGTATATATGTAATTATGCAAGTATATATATATATATATATATATATATATATATATATATATATATATATATATATATATATATATATATATATATATATATATATGTACATATATATATAATCACATATATTACACGTATATATGTAATTATGCAAGTATATATATATATATATATATATATATATATATATATATATATATATATATATATATATATATATATATATATATATAACATACAAGTATATATATATATAGATAACATATATACATATACATATAACTTTTATAAATACACTACTATAATTAATAGCTATTACATATGTAGAAATATAGCTATATATACATAATACATAGGTACATAAATATATGATACACTAACACACACACACACACACACACACACATATATATATAAATAATTACATATTATAATAACTAAAAATAATAGAATAAAATGTACAAACACGTGAGTGCATCGCTCCCGTATCCCACTAGATCTAGGATACGCTTGCGACACTAGTCCACCACACATCCAAACGTACCCTGAAGGACATGAGCAAGTCTAATATATTATTTATGAACAATACGAAGAGTCAAATACAATTCTACGTATCTGTGTCAAAATATGACATGCACAAAGTCCCGCGTTGGAGAAAAATCTCCAAAATCAATACGTATCACCAAATGGCTGGATACGACCTACAAGTACCAATTTTGGACAAAAAACTAGCCCAAACTCACAAGCATATGCCAAATTGATTTATAGGACCAACTGACACACAACAAATGTCAATCTCAGAATTCTTCCAAATTGACACAAAAAGTATCATAACTTTCTCAATAGGCCTCCTATGAACACAAAACCAAATCCTATAGGTAGCCTATGCATATGGGTTAATTTATCATGGTTAAATCTCAGATTTATAATCTAAATTTAGGGAAAAAACTAAATTATACCTATTGGGAGATAGATTCTCAATGAAACCTCCAAAATTGGTGAAATGAGCCTTCAACTTGTAGATCCATGCTCCTTTTTGTAGATCCATGATTTCTCCTTGTAGATCCTTGCTCTACTAGTCTCCAATGTTGATTTGGAAAGAAATTTGGTAAAAATTTGGTAGGGATTTGATGGAATTTGGTTGAAAAAAATTCTAGATCTATATTTGAAATAAAAAATTAAGAGAGAGAAAGTTTGCATCCCCTTTATATAGGCCTCACTTGCCCCCTCCCTCAAGCTACTATGTAAAGTCTAAAATATTCCTTAAGGCCTCTCATGAAGAAATAATTAAGGAGGTAAGATTCTAGTCTAATGGGTTTAACATAATTAATCATCCTCCTAATAATTGGGCTTCTAATTATTGGGCTCAATTCTAACTAGAATTAAATGTTGGTCCATGAGTCTAAACTAAACTAGTTACGTTCACTAACACAAGTCCAAAAATAAATCTAACATGCTAACAATAAATAAATAATACAATAAATAAATATTTAACATGCACAATATTTAATTAACTACCAAATGACTAAAATACTCTTTCCTAGAAAATGTGGTAGTGACAAATCTACCCCTTTAGAAAAATTTCGTCCTCGAAATTAAAACTCTCACCCCTCTCTCTTAGGCCAGTCATATCCTATTCATACAAATCTTACTATAGTCAAACCCCATCAATCACAGTCTAAAATAGTCTTATCATACAATCCTACCATTCTACTGAAAGAGAAATGAGACTCTAACTATCATGAATTCAGTCTCTGCCCTGCTGGAATATCTTCCTTTACTTGTGAGGTAATTTGCTATGCCACCTGTGGCCTATTCCATTACACACTATTAATCATCAATCTTGTTAAGATATTCTTAATACTGAAGGTTACCAAATACTAATGATATACTCTAATTCTAGGTCATGGACATGCTTAACTCACTGGCACTTGCTACTTAGGATACTATATAAAATACTGCTAAGATACTACCTCCTTATTCTATTTTAATCACCAAAATTTCTTAATCATTCATCTTGCAAGGAACACCTGTATACCTTTTCAATCATGTGTTTTATTAGCACACCCTCGTCAAACTTTAATACTTCCAATATGATGCCTTACTTAAATCTTGTTACTGTCTACACAAGGCACCAGCTCTCATATATATTTTAGATGACATCCTCATACCAAGTTACTCATGTCTCTCCTCTATATCATTATACTAAAATGCTTGTGCCTAAACTTTCATAATACTTGAGGTACTCCGACTCTTGTTACTAGGGTACCTCTTTCTATCTGATATTTAGTACAACTCATCATCTAACATTTGTTAATCATCCTAAGGTTCTTACCTATAAATTAGTATCATAATAAATAAACAATTTTCTTCTAGCCATTACAACACCATGACATCTCACTGGTATCCTTATACCCCTCGGACTATTCTCTGATACATACGATCTCTATACTCAAAAATAGCAAGGTACTATACCTACTAAAGTTACTTGTATATATATATATATATATATATATATATATATATATATATATATATATATATATATATATATATATATATATATATATATATATATATATATATATATATATATATATATATATATATATATATATATATATATATATATATATATTGTCTCCCTCCTCTACTGCTTGGATCACTTGTACTATTACTCCCAAATATTTTTCTATCCATTAACTGATACACCAATCCAATTATCTCATAAGGTGCTTACTGTTACTAGCATATTACTCAACTAATCCCTGATATAGATACACTAGCACTCTTGATATAGTAACAGTAGCTTTCTAACTACACAACATATGACTTTAAGGTTCTAGGACACTAGCTTCATCATTAGATCACCTCATCACACTCACTAGAACTCATGATCACTTTCACTAGTTATTAACTTCTATAATACACATGTTTTACTTCACTCTCAAAGGCAGACATATGGTTCTATATCTCTATTGATGTATACATATCTCTCCTCAAATCCTTTACAGACTGATACACTAATCAGTGATACACTACATATCTTCCATGACCAATCTTGATATTTCTCAACCCATGACATAATATTAACACTTCAACTTCCACTTTCTGATACTCATGAACTTCCATACTGACACTTATCACCCACTGTGCATCCTATACACAATTTTTAGACACTCTTCCACCTATTGCTTCCAATACATCACTAGCCTCAATATCAGGTGATATACCCATCACTAGTCATATACTGGTACACTCCTATCTACTCACATCAACCTGTATCACCAGTCCTACTACTTTAGCACAATGTATTATTATACCCTCACACTCTCCCATACACTAATGGGTACCTTTCTACCATGGTAGACTCACTAATACCCTTGATGCATATATATTTCTTTACTCTTGACACACCCAAGTATCAACCATCCAATTGAATATCATGCTCCATTGATTTCCAAAACAATTTTCTTGATATTTACATGGCTCACCCAACTACATAAATTTATGACTATCCAGAACTGGTATGCTGACTCTGATACAAACTCCTAGAACCACCATTGATAGTACCTATACTATCTATAATGATACTTATCATGGAACTATTGCTATAAGGTACTACGCTATGGGTTATCTTTAAATTTATGCCTATTGCTCACCTGCCCAACCAATAACAACTTGCAGACTCATAAGCCACACTCCCAACAGTCAATACTGATACTCAAGACACAGGCCTAATTGTAATTCACCAATTATCATACTAACAAGGAACCCTAATGGAATAAAGCTCTATAAGAAACTGGACTAAAGAACTGAAAGTATCTCTACTGCTAAGCTAAAGAACAATAAAACAAGCCCTATAATAACAGGAGTAGAAAAATATTGAGATGATACTTTAAGAACCAATTTAAGATACAACCTGATAATCACACACGTCTGTCCGAAATTATGACACTCAGAATCCTCGCTACGCCAGTAAGCATAGCTGCGATAAACGATATATCCCATAACCTAGGTATGCACCTCTATAATCATGTCGTCTAGAATCCTCGTTGTGCCGACTAGTATAGCTGCGAGAAATTCTAAGTTTCATAACTAAGATATGTACATCCGAAGTCAGGTTCCTACGTTTCCGCCATGCCAGCTAATATGGCTGCGATAAATTCTAGGCTCCATAACCAAAGCAGACGTTTTACCTTTCTCATTGTCCTTATCAACATATATCATCAGATGATACCGTAATTTAGTCCATAAAATTTATCTTGATATGAAATCAAACTCAACAATAAACACCAAGAATTAAATTCAACAACCGATCACCAAGAATCAAATTTAATAAAATAAAATAAAAATAAGTGAGAACGGACGAAAATAAGGGAAAAGATTTGAATTAGAATTTATAATAAGATTCTCAAGGGTCGTCCCAAGAATCTCTCAAGAATTTGTGATTGAGTAACCTCTCTCATCCTAGTGTCCTATGTCCTATATCCTATCGCAGGCTCGCAGTAGTACAACTAAGTCGTCGCACTACCATGATATCGCATAACTTGTGAAGCCTGACCTGCATGGGCCACCACTAAAATGTGTCACGACCCACACCCGAATATTCGGGCACGAGTACATGGTTACGCCCAGCCTACACCATAGAATCGGCGGTAGAACGCTGTCTGGATTATTTCTAACTATCTAGCATCTCAATAATATAATGGTAGCTGTCAATCATCTCAACTCCAAATGAAGGAACAAAATGGCATCTCACAATATAACTAAACTCAATCATAATGCAAACTAAGGAAGATAAGCACGAATAGAATATCGAAGGAAAGAATAAGATATAAATCATAATCTAAAATAATATACAACCCAAAGAATCTGAATATTATAATATAATACAAGTCCAACACAAATAAACTAGACCTCCTCGGGCTCTACAACTAAGTCCTCCTGGTCTACCAAAGGACCCTCTAAAGATACACCTTCCTGGGACCGTAGAATGTGGGACACTGCTCTATAAGCCAATCATCTCAAAAAATATATCCAGTCAGGATTGGAGTGAAGTATATACCTCTGAAAGCAGTTTCAACAGCATAATCGAGCATATAAACAGATATAGAAATGAAATACAAGATCACTAAACATATAAATGATGAACAATATATATACAGGTAATGTACAAGAATATAGATCAACAATATGATAAAATAACTGTAATCTAAACTAGCTAATGTGCCTCAGAATACAAGTTCATTATGTGATTGAGTTGGGTGAACATGATCAGGTAAGACGGATTACAAGTGAGGTATGTAACCAGAATGTACACGATGTAACAATAGATTTGATCACATAATCAACTCCTACTCTCCCACCCCCAACTAATACTGACGGATCCAATCACGACACACTACGAACACGAAATATAACCACTGAATACGAGCAGTGGGTGCACACGAATATCATAACCACCGAACACGAGCAGTGGGTGTAATAACTATAATCTAAACTAGCTAATATGCCACAGAATACAAGTTCATTATGTAATCGGATTGGGTAAACATGATCAGGTAAGACAGATTACAAGTAAGGTATGTAACCAGAATGTACATGATGTAACAATGGCTTTGATCACATAATCAACTCCTACTCTCCCACCCCCAACTAATATTGATGGATCCAATCACGACATGCTACGAACATGAAATATAACCACTGAACACGAGCAGTGGGTGAACACGAATATCATAACCACCGAACACGAGCGGTGGGTATATACGAATAAGCACGCTGAACACTAGCAGTGTGTGAACACGAAGTGTAATCAATACCCAATATACACGATGAGATACAATGTACACGAGTACCCGTTGAACACGGTAGGGGATAACATCTCCTGACGGAATCCATATAGTACCAGTCCGTGAAATCACTGTGTCAGGATCAATGTATACAATTCTAGAACATGCATATATATAATATTATGAATTCAAAACTATCAGAGAAATGTACTCGCCTGAAGTCCTGAGTAAGGTGTGTCTCTCGATGCCCAAGTTGGTGCCACACAACCTATATATGGTATGTTGCATCAATACAAGGTTCTAAATGGAAATAAGTTAAGTTGATTCAATTCTAAGTCATAAAGCCATTTCTATGCCAAATCGATGAAATCTAGGTTGCAAGAGTCTAAAACTAAGTCACTAAGTCGAAATACTATAAAACTATGCTATACAATCCAAGCTAAGATACTAAAAGGCATTCAAAAAGCCGTATCCTAAGATACGCAAGTTCATTTATATAAAAATAGTGTTTTAGATATATATATATATATATATATATATATATATATATATATATATATATATATATATATATATATATACAAGTCATTATACTTAATAATATATTAAAACAAGAAATTTAGGATACCTTGGCCTTGCACCAATGCGTATCGCACCTATCTCGATACCCAAAGTCAATACCTTGGGTATCGACCCAATACCTTGGTATCCTGAGGTAACCCAAAACTCAACATATAACTAATACCAATAGATATATAAAACCCCAAACTAATACTAGTTATAACTAACACTAATATATACATCTCAATATAACATAGAACTAACTATAATACTAACATACATAGATATGTATAGTTAATACAACTAACTATCAAGATACACTACCTATTAGTATATGAGACTAACAATCAATCATAACATATATATACTAGTTTACATATCTAATTATCTACATAATCAAACATATACAACTAACTAACTACTATAGTAACTAACTAGACTAAACCAGCGCATTACCCAATACCTTGAGTATGCCTCAATATCTTGACATTACCTTGGTATCCCAAGGTAATTCAAATGCTCATACATATAGCTAATATATATAGCTAACCCCCATATACTAAACTATACTAACATAACTAAACTATTAAAACTATTAACTACTAACATATAATACATACCAATACATAGATACATATACCTACATAATAACTTACTATATATCTAACAAGTATATATATATTCCTCTCACAACTATATATATAATCACACACACACACACACACACACACACATATATATATATATATATATATATATATATATATATATATATATATATATATATATATATATATATATATATATAAACGCATATATATAAACCAACACACACACCACACACACACACACACACACACACACACACACACGCACACACACACACACACACACACATATATATATATATATATATATATATATATATATATATATATATATATATATATATATATATATATATATATATAGATAACATATATACATATGCATATAACTTATATAAATATACTACTATAATTAATAGCTATTACATATGTAGAAAAATAGCTACATATATACATAATACATAGGTACATAAATATATGATACACTAACACATAAATATATATATATATATATATATATATATATATATATATATATATATATATATATATATATATATATATATATATATACATGCATATAATTATATATTATAATAACTAAAAATAATGGAATAAAATACACAAACACGTGGAGTGCATCGCTCCCGTATCCCACTAGATTTAGGATACGCTTGTAACACGAGTCCACCACACATCCAAACGTACCTCGAAGGATACAAGCAAGTCTAATATATTATTTATGAACAATACGAAGAGTCAAACACAATTCTACGTGTCCATGTCAAAATGTGACATGTACAAAGTCCCGTATCGGAGAAAAATCTCCAAAATCAATACGTATTACCAAATTATTGGAATACGACCTACACGTACCCAATTGTGGACACGACACTAGCCCCTAACACACAAGCACATGCCAAATTTATATATAGGATCAATTGACACACAACAAATGTCAATCTCGGAATTCCTCCAAAATTGACACAAAAAGTACCATAACTTTCTCATTAGGCCTCCTATGAACACAAAACCAAATCCTATAGGTAGCCTATGCATATGGATTAATTTCTCATGGTTAAATCTCAGATTTAGAATCTAAATTAAGGAAAAAACTGAATTATACCTATTGGGAGATAGATTTCCAATAAAACCTTTAAAATTGGTGAAATGAGCCTTCAACTTGTAGATCTATGCTCCTCTTTGTAGATTGTCACCACCCCATTTCCAGAGCCGGGTATTTTTTTTATTTTAATTTGGGTTAATTGTGTATTATTTATAATTAATTATATTTATAATTAATTAATGATTGTATTATATTTTTATTGATTGTTTTAGGATTTTGGCTAGCCTGGACCCATGTCAGACCCTAGTGGACCCATGTCCGACCCAGCCCACACCCTTGTGAGAATTATTTTGGGGCTTAGAAATATTTATTTTATTTTTAGAAGGTTAGTGGGAGAGATTTGGAGTTAGTTTGAGTATTTTTGGACCCCGAAACCAAAATCGAGTTACGGGAGGGCATTTTGGGTATTTTGGAACTTGTAAACCCATTAATTAGGTGCTTGGCCGGATTCCCACAGCCCCCACACCCGAACACAGCAGCTCCCACTCCCCCATTTTCATTTTTCTCTTCTTCTTCACTTCTCCTTCTTCTCCACTTCTTCTTTCTTCTTTCTTCCTTCTTCCAAAGTAAGTTTTCTTATTTTTCTTCCTTCCTCTTTCCATTTCTTCTTCTTACTTGAACCCTAACCTTACATTTTTCCCTAACCTAGGTGGGTAGAGCCTAGATTTGGTGTTGGAGCTTGGATTTGAGGCTTGGAAGCTTGGATTGGAGGATTTGGAGCATTTTTGAGACTTTGTCTTGAGATTCCAACTCCCAAGAGGTAAACCCTAATTTTTCCCCTAGTAATTATTTTTATATAGTGTAATTAATATTTTAGAACCTTCCTAGACCCTTAGGCTATCCGTGGGAGGAAGTTGGAACTAGTTGGGTAGTGTTTGGAGACTTTAACACTAGGTTTTGTGTCAATTTTGGGTGAAATCCAAATTTGGCCCAATTTTGGGTGATGCCCTAGGTTAGACGGACCTAGGTAGACATTGTCGGTGTCTTGAGGTGAGTGCGTGTCTCGTTCGGACACGGAAAGCCGCGTCGCGGAGGAAACGGGCGTTTCGGGCGAAATTGGGGCTTTTCGTCGTCGCCGATTCTAAGTGCGTGTGCGTTTCTGCCACGGGCCTAGAATCAATACGGGAGCACATTTTCTAGGATCTAGACATCGTGTAGAGCACGTGGGTAAATTTTGGGCCGATTCTGAGTTCGTTTGGTGTACGTTTCAGGAGGTTTTCCGAACCGCGCACACACGTGTTCGTCGAAATGACCGAACGGCCATTTTGACTTGGGTTCCTCGTTTCGGGCTTGTGCGCAGCGTTGGGTTAGTATCGGGGAGTGTATGCTAGAGTTCTCTGGGCTATATTTTATATATTTTAGGGGTTTGGGCGTGTCGGGGTCGTTGGGCGTGCGTTGGTGGGCGTTGTGGGCGTGGTGTGCGTTGTGTTGTGTTTGTTTATATATATGTGTATATATATTTTGTGTGTGTGTTTTTATATTTATATTTATATATATATGTGTGGTTATGTGTTTGTGAGTGTGTTAGTGAGTGTTTGTGTGAGTGTGTGCTAGTGCGTAGGTGAGTGTGTGTGAGTGTGAGTGAGTGCCTATATATATATATATATATATGAGTTTGAGTGAGTGTGTATATATGTATATATATTTATATATATGTAGAGTGTTTGTGTGTGTGGTTGTGTGTTTGTGAGAGTGTGTGCTAGTGTGTGCGAGAGTGTGTGTGTGAGGGTGTGTGAGTGTGTGTGAGTGAGGATATATATAGATATATATATATATATGTTTAAGTGTGTGAGTGTGTGTGTGTGTGTATATATATATATATATTAGTGTATATATATATATAGAT